>SNQJ01S0049264.1:121960-150355 GCA_010110895.2 Picea sitchensis | reverse complement strand
AAATAATTCATGTAGTACTTCAATGCCTAAACTATGATGTACAATTCCTTATCTTATTTGGGTATATTATGATTGCACCAACAAAAGTTTCAAGTGTTATGTTATCCAACTCCTTCATTGTATCAAACGTTCTGCCATTGTGTATCATGTGAAATTTGCTTTGATTTCAAATGAAATTTCAAGTTTCATTAGATTTAACATTGATGCATTACAATTCTTTCAAGTCAAAGATTCAATTACTTGGTTTTCAATTGAAATGAATTGAAAGGTTATACTTGCCTTTTCTAAAGTGCATTGAAGAGACACTTCATTCCTAAATAATTTGCTAACCCCATGAATTACCTTGGTTCAATTAAATAACTCTGCTGCAACTCACTATAACTATGCTGTAACTCTACTGCAACAGTATGCTGTAACTGTACTTTCTCCTTCGAATTTTGTGCTGTTACTCCACTTGCTGTTACTCACTATTACTCTATTGCAACTCACTATAACTCTGCTGCAACACTTTCTGTAACTCTGCTGCAACTCACTATAACTATGCTATAACTCTACTGCAACTCACTATAACTATGCTGCAACACTATGCTTTAATTGTACTTTCTCCTTTGAATTTTGTGCTGTTACTCCACTTGTTGTTACTCACTATTACTCTGCTGCAACTCGCTATAACTCTACTGCAACACTTTCTGTAACTCTGCTGCAAATCACTATAACTATGCTGTAACTCTGCTGCAACACTATGCTGTAACTGTACTTTCTCCTTCGAATTTTGTGCTGTTACTCCACTTGCTGTTACTCACTATTACTTTGCTGCAACTCGCTATAACTCTGCTGCAACACTTTCTATAACTCTGCTGCAACTCACTATAACTCTGCTGCAACTGTACTTTCTCCTTCGAATTTTGTGATGTTACTCCACTTGCTGTTACTCACTATTACTCTGCTGCAACTCGCTATAACTCTGCTGCAACACTTTTTGTAACTCTGCTGCAACTCACTATAACTATGCTGTAACTCTGCTGCAACACTATGTTGTAACTGTACTTTCTCCTTCGAATTTTTTGCTGTTACTCTAAGGAGGCTACAATAAACAAGTTCGAGAAATGGTCTTAAGATATCATCCATAAATCTTATAAGTGTTGTCATAGTATTGTGTAATATAAATTGCATAATGACTCACTCATGCAATCCATGTGTTTTTTTGAATGTAATATTCCAAATTATTCTTTGTGTATATTGTCATATTGGTATCCTTACTTCTAATCCAACTTCATGATAACACATGCTTAAAATATTTGGTTGATTAGTGCCTTGATTATTTGTAGGGGATATATCTATTACAATATATTAGAATATTACAATGTAATAGTAATGCCATATTACAATGTAATATGGCATTACCATATTACATTGTAATATGAAATACAATATGGTATACCATATTTCATGTATTTTTTTTTTTAAACCTAAAGTCATCGTTGCTATAGCGATGAAACTTTGTTGCAATTTTCCACAAATATTTGTCGCATATACAACATGTGCGTCGTAAATTTGGTTTTGAGATATTGCACTCGTCGATATTAACACAGATTTTCGTCGCAAGTTGCGACGGACCTTCATTGCACGTTCAACAACTGGGTTGTAAGTTATTGGCTTGGCATAACTTTTCGTCCCAATTGCGACGAAGTTTCGTCGTAATTGCCACATTTCTTCGTTGTTATTGTGACGATTGTTTGTCGTAATTGCGACGATGCATAGGGTTAACCGATATTGAAGGTGGTGACACGTGGAGAGATAATTTCGTCGATGTTTCCATGCACACTTGGATCGTGGATATAGAGACGAAATTATTTCGACGAAAAAAAATCTCGGCTTTCGTGGAAATTGCGACGGATAAGTGTGGCAATATCAACGAAAAATCGTTGCAAATTTTCTCATATGTACTAGTGGGATCATCATACTCAATCTGTATATCTGTCAGAGTTTGTTTCATCCATAGAACTTGTGTACAACATGCTGCTACTGCAATATACTCTGCCTTGACTGTAGATAAGGATACTGTTGTGAGTGGGAAATCCCTCTACGGACTAGCACTTAGGGTTTTATCATGCATGCAGAAAAGACCTAAAGATTCCTACTTTCTACCGTTGTCCAGGACCTAATCCCCATTATTCTTAAGCAAATACGTAGTTAAGAAGATCAAGTGAGCATACCTTATTTCGGGCGTTTGATATTGATCCTTCTTCACGCTTGGTCTCTCTTTGACTGCAGCTCTCCTCCCAAGGTTGACTTGCATTCACACAAGACAAACAAATAACTCCACATGCATTTGATCTACAAATTAATGGGTTAGAGATTTAATCAATATGTATGCAAGAAACCATGAAAACCTCATATGGTGGGACGGGAAAAGTACTTCTTTATTATTAACTTCAACAAATCAACTTACAATGATGAAGCCGACCACTGCTCCACGAACCTGGTCCTGGGATCCTCTTCAATTGTCCTCCAACTTTTTTGCTCTATACTTCTCTTTGCACAAGGATGGCTAAAGGTTGGGACAAAGGGAATGCGCAATCGGGTATAGTTTCTTTACTATGATTCTCCTCTTCCAAATGGGACCCCTAACCCTTCTTTTATAGGCTAGAAGAAGCTAGGTATTTGGTCGAACTTCTGGCCATGCATGGCCGAAAGGTTTATTTAACTTAACCAAAGCTGTGTGTTTCATCAACAACTTTCCTTTTTTCATTCTTTTGTAGGTATGCGCAGGCTGTCTTTGGTCAACTAGTGTGTACACGCATGCAGTAAAGTATCAGGGTGCATGGGCCTTTATAAAAGGGGTTTTTAAGAAGAGTTGTTCAACAATGTTTTGGCAAAGAAAGAATCTGAGATGGCCTGATGCCAGGTAAGCATGTCTGGTGCAAATTAGGGTTATAATAGATGCCCCCTAATGTGTGAGGTCAGAAGAGCATCTGATGGCTGAAATACATTAACAATCTTCACCTATGTGTCGAACAAGTGAGCCCAGGAACCAGAAATTGGGAGGTGTTGTCTGCAAAAATAATAATTGTTTCACCGAGGCGGGCATACCCATGCTCGGGAAAAAATAAAATCATGGCTACCAATCAAATACACTGTAGATCCATGTCATATAACTATATAAAGTGTAGCCGCGAGCAATACATAGTGGAGCTACATCTCGAAATCAAAAAGATATACGTGTAGAGTATCCATCTTCTTAGAAGCTGATAAGGCCTGATGGCTGGAGATGAGGTATTCAGATCTCGAGCAACAACTTAAAAATGTTCAAAACTCAGGTAGGAGTGTAATATGAGTGTACGAATTCGCTACCCAGAGGTCTTCGATGGCTTGTTGGTCATGGACTAGAGAATCTTGATGATTAGACTGAAGGCTTCATTGATTTTGAGCAAAGACTTGATTGGACGTTCAGGATGGTCGAGTATGAGGGAAAGAGACAAACTGCAGAGGGGCCGACTTAGGCTTGGTAAAAACTTCCCTTGGACAATAGCATGACAAATGATGAGACTCAGGCAGCATGGCATTAACATAAGTTTACAAGGTAGGAGGCAATGCAAACTCTCCATATGTTTGGAAGAATAACCAAACAGAGGAGGACACAACTCTATGTAGCGAGAATAACTTCCTAAGGTCGTATTAAATCCCAGAGTTTGATGAACAAATGGATAGATGTGATTTATCCAAGGGCGACTCATTATGCTGCCCATAAAGAAAATACTTTTCCCTTTCTCTTTTTGGGGTATATTTGATTTTTTTTGTCTTTTTCAATAATTTGGAAAAAAGAATAAAAAAATGTTACGTTACAAAGGAGGAATGAGTGTTGCAAACATACAAGTTCAAGGCGCAGGGAGAACACTGATGTTGAAAGTAAGGACACTTAGAAAAAATCCTCCAGGGGCCAAAGGTGTCAAGACGTAGAGGCGAAGTGCTACAGGGCTTGCGTATAAGGCATGCTTTAGATTGTTCAATTGAGAGCAACATGGAGATGACATTAGGCCAAAGACACGGGTATGCAAATGCGATTAATAAAACACACAATGGTAATGTCCTTCGATGTAAGTTTAACGAGCCTAGAGAAGGTAAGATCAATGGTTTTTCATATTTAGAGAGTCTGAAAAAACGTAAAAGGAGACTCCAGTGGGGTACCTTTTTTGAAGGTAGTCTAGTCGGTTCAAAAAAGGAGTAAACTAGCACTGACAAGACATCTATTCAAAACCATTTTAACGAGTGTGATAAAGACAAGATCACTCAACCATTTTTTCATTTTTAAGGAGTCTGAAAAAAACTTAACTATGGACTCTGTCAAGAATGTTGTTCTGGACCATTTTAATGAGTGTGAAAGAATAAGGTTACTCGACGATATTTTCAATTTTAGGGAGTCTGAAAAGAGCTTAATTATGGACTCCATGGGGGTTCCTTTTTCGTACATTTAGTCCCTCAGGCCCGAAAAAGGGTTAAAATGATACCTGAGAGTACTCTTCTAGAGAACTGAAGTTCCTTAGAGTATACCTTTGTTCGTACAGTTGACCGTCCAGACCGAAAAAGGGGTAAAATACCAGCGGACATACGTGACTTCAAATTTTAGTTTAACAAGCGTGAAAGGCCACACGATTGCTTAGAAATATTTTCATGTTAGAGGGTCTGAAAAGGGATTAAAAGAAGACCCGTTATGTTTTTTGGGAGTCCCAAGGGTGAGGTCAAGAGTGAAAATGAATCATGCAAATGAGGCTCAAACTCGTAATCAGGAAAAACAACAAGGACTCCCAAGCCTACATTCATTAGTGACAACATGGACACCATAACGCAACCAGGATCTACCTAGGGCATCCATGTTCCGATAAGCTCTACTACCAAATCATGACACTTCTAAAGCAATAATGATGGTTCCGTGTCGTAACCTGATGGGATCGATCCTATGGCAAAGGGATAAAGACAACAAGATACAAAATTCGGGGTGGAAACCTAACCTACATGCTCAAGTTGATCCTCTAAGGTTTTTCCCACAGACCGTTAAAATTGACCCAAAACTCCAAAATATGTCCTGATATCCGATCATACCCTTCCAACGCAACTCCTGAATCACTCTAAATGGTTTTCAGTTTAAAGAAAATGATAAGGGGGGCAAAAAAAGTGACAAAAAGGGGCCAAAAAGTTTATAAATAGAAGCTGGCAGCTCATTATCACCATTGCTGATTTGGAAATTGACTCTAGAGCACAAAACCCCCTTTGATAAAAGTGGTGATTTCGGGAGCTACAGTGGACGAAACGACTATCTGTCTGGACCAAGTAAGTATAAACTCTCTCCTCTTGTAATTTAAATATTTATTTATGCTTTTGGTTTCAAGTTTTTGGGGGGCATCGACCTTCAAAAGGTTGGCCCTAGGTCCATGCGGGCTATCTTATGACAGGCCGCATGTACACTCGGGTAGAGGAGAAAATGCACACGTGTACATGCGACTGTCATCATTACAGCCCCGTGGACCCCTTTATTTAATGAAAAAAATTAAAAACACAAGGGTTAACCCTCCTGAACTTGGTGTTTTGTAGGATGTATGTTCACTGGAGGGAAAGAGAGAATGAGGAGGTTAGTGAATTGTCGGGGAAGACCCCAATGCTGTTGCTGCCTTAATGCAATGTGGACTGCTCAAGTTCTTCCTATGTCCTTTTATGCGGGCATAACCTAGGTTACTGAATGCCTTGGTTGATTATTGGCATTCCGACGCAGAGGCTTTTATGTTAGAGGGGCAGTCACTGGTGTCTACGACAAAGGACATATATTTTTTGACTGGCTTCTCTAGGAGAGGGGAACAAGTCAATTTCCAGACATTTTCTTCGGGGCCTCATAACATATCGAAATTGATAGGACTTTATTGTGAGGCTGGTACAGACTGATCGAGCTCACAGGTGCCCATAAACAAGATCACAGACTTATCACTGCAGGCAATTGTGTTGTTTATTGGGCGAATGACTAATTCTGTGGCTCTACATCAGGCGTCCCGTGCGCAGATGAATTGTGCAATCCAGTTCTTAAATGCACAAATATTTCACTGAAGCACTACACTGCTAGATTGTATGAAGAGACAACTGACATATTGCCAGTCGCGGACGTAGAGGAACTTCAGGTTCGAGACGATTCTATGCTCTTTATTCTTTGAAAGAGTTCCAAGTTTCAGTCCTCGAGTGGTGGTACGAGGACATCAGGCCTCTCTTCCCGCGGTTTGCAGATGGGCAGTGTTACTGCCACTATAAGGTGGTGGAAGGACCAATGAGTCCTTTGATGACGATTTCTTTGCTTGGTTGTCACGACAGATCCCAGTCATAGAGGATTACCCTTATGCTGGGATTGATTTCTCGAGAGATCCTGAGATACCGATACCTCCTAGCGAGGAGCGAGGAGAGATGGGTAAGTTTGCATTGCTGTTTTTTTTTTTTTTTTTGTGAAACATATGTAATTTTTATGTTGTTTTTTTTATATATCATTTTTTTTATACCAGAGTATTTGACAGATATGTGTCTATTATGTGCAGATGTGGGACTAGTGCGACCTATAGACTATGCGAGGAACATGCATCGTCCTCAGCCAGCGGCCGCACCTGCCGTTGCAGGGGGACTAGCAACAACAGGAGAGCTTCCGGCCGGTGAGGCTGAGAGGGTTTTGAGACGAGTTGAGCGAAAATTTACCTCGCTCACTCGCACAGTCCCTATGGCAGAGATTGAGGATATTCCACCATCTATGTAGCCTCATGTAGTGGGGGAACCACAGACGTGGGTCCGATTGTTTCGGCGTTTGGCAAAGAATGTTGATCATTACAACAGGGCCCAGAGGCCCTGACCTTAGTTAGTCTAGACTTTTCACGAGCCGAGAGCACTACTTGTATATAGTTTTTGAGGGCATAAGCCCCATGACTTGTTACTGGTCATACTTTTGAGGTGCTTGCGTCCACCTATGTCTCTGATGATTACGATATTATATATTCATTTTTATGTTTTTTTGTGTCTTATGGATCATATATGTCTTTAAAAATGTATTTACATGTTTATGTGTATGTCTTTTTATATGTGTGTGAGATGCCAATCTAAAATTTGATTAGCTAGAATATCTGTAATTTGGTTTAATTTCCTAGGAACATCAAAATATGTAATATAATCAAAGATTCGTTCTAAGAGACGTACCCTAAGGAATCGTCAGTGTAAAGTCGGATCATGAACATGGTAGACTCTATTTAACTGAGACACAACCAACTGAGCGTCTAAATAGATTCGGAGATGAGAGATACCAAATGACAGGGCGTCACGAAGCAACTCAATAACTGCACTGTACTTGGCGACATTGTTTGTGGTGTCACCTAAGCATATACCTCCAGAAGATAATAACTGGCCTCGAGGTGTAAAAATTACCCAAGCTGTGGAGGCAAGCCTCCGAGTGTGCCGACTAGCCCCGTCTACCTACCCAATGAACACCTCTGATTCACTTGACATCTACCACAATGACGAAAGATAACATAAAAAATGACACATCCATAATACTAAAAGAAACTAGAAAGTAATAGTACAATGACTATACATATGTTACAAAAAGTTACTCAAGGTGACCTACCTATGAGTAATACTTCTTGAGGTAGAGCCCCTTTCTAGGCTCCGCCAAAGCATTTCCCTCAAAGTCGATTGGATGATAAACACCCTTTTTTAGAACCTCTTTTATGATGAAAGGTCCGAACCACATGGGTTTGGATTTTCCTACCCCCAGGGGGTCCTTATTTTGGTCATAGACCAGGACAAGGTCGCCTTCAGAGAAAATTCGAGGATGAATGGACCGATCATACTGACACTTGAATTTATGTTTGTGAGCCTCATTGGCCAGGGTCGCATCACGACGCTGCCCATTGAGCCACTCAAGGTATAATAACCGTTCTTCAAGTGGAGAAGTGTCTGGCAATAACTGTACTGCCAACTTTAGGGATGGGATCTGACATTCGATAGGAAAGACTACTTCCAGCTCGTAAACGAGTTGAAAAGGTGAGAAACCGGTTGTAGTCTTAACAGACGTTCGGTAAGCCCATAATGCTGAGTATAACATCAAATGCCAATTTGACTTGGCTGAGTTAATCGTATGCTGTAGGATGGTCTTAAGAGATTTATTTACAACTTCCACCTGACCATTTGCTTGGGGGTAGTAGGGTGATGAATGTTCTTTCCGCAACCCAAGATTTGATGTTAACTCGGTCATCATCTAGTTCTGAAAGTGACTGCCATGGTCAGTGACAATCTCTCTCAGGACGCCGAACCTTGCTATTATCTGGTTGAATAAAAAGAGAGCCGTAGTCTCTCCATCATCTTTAAACGTTGGCATAGCTTGGACTCACTTCGTGAAGTAGTCTATGGCTACAATGATATAATGGTGCCCCCGTGCTGAAGGAGGGTTGCATGTAGTGTAATCAATCCCCCACTTGGTGAAGGGACCAACTGTGATGACAAGAAACATGGGAGCAGGATGTGCCCTCATCTTTCAAGAGAAGATCTGACACGGGTGGCACTTCTTGACTGATTCGACACAATCTTTGATTAGTGTCAGCCATAAATAACGTGCTCATAAAATCTTTTGGGCTGTTTCCAACCCAGACAAATGACCGCCACATGCTCGGGTATGGAAATCGTTAAGCATGATAACTGCTTCGTCGTGAGTGAGACACCGATGCAAGATGCAGTCTACACCTCTTTGATACAACGTATTGTCGAGTATGAGATAATTCTTGGCTTGAGGGCATATACAACGACGCTTATCACGAGAAGTAGAGGTGGGGCACTTCAAAGTCTGGAGATAGATAAGTATATATCTGTACCAGGGACCCGAAGATCTGATAAAAAGCATATCTCCTTTGATAGGCGACTCTTCGGGCACAACATCACCTGACTCAACCAAAAGTTCCGAAATAAGTTCTACGAAGACCAGTGACTTTTTGGATTTCGTTGAAATGAAATCTAAGTCAAATTCCTGGAGGATGACTATCCATCTATTGATCTTTCCACCTATTAGCCATCGTGTCAACATGTACTGAAACGGATTCACAACAACAATGACGGTGGTCTTGCAAAATAGAAAATAATGACAGAATCATTGAACATGATAGAATGCTGCCAACGCAAGTTTTTCGATACGAGAATAATTGAGTTCCAGTCCTACTAGGCCTCGGCTTAGGTAATAGATCACATATTCTGAGAACAAATCATGTTCTTGAACTAAGACCATGCCGATGGTTGACTCTGCTACATCCAGGTACAATAAGAAATCTTTGTTATAGTTAGGTGGCCGAAGCAGAGGGGCAGTTGTGAGGGCATGTTTCAACGCGTCGAAAGAGCATTGAGTGGAATCGTCCCAATGAAAAGGAACGTCTTTCTTCAGTAAGCGCATAAATCCCTTCGTGATCTCGGCATAGTTGGTGATGAAACATATTAAAAAATTCGCTTTGCCCTGTAGACTCTGAAGTTGAAGGATTGTGCGTGGGGGAGGCAACTGAATTATTGCCTCAACCTTGAGAGGATCAACCATGATCCCTGTTGTTGACACTATGAAACCTAACAAACATCCTGATGTTACGCAAAAGCTGCACTTGTTTGGATTCAAGTGAATCCGGAAGTAGCGACATCGCTCAAAGATAAGTCGGAGGTGTGTGGGTTGATCTGTTCTCTTGCGAGATCGAGATGCTAAATCATCTAAATATGCCTCGACTATATGATTGAGATCATGGAAAGCAAAAGATATGGCCGACTGAAAGGTCTCTCCAACATTTTTGAGACCGACGGGTATCCTACGATACGCGAATGTACCCCATGGACAAATGAATGCCGTTTTGTGCTGGTCTTCGGGTTTGATTTGTATTTGATTATATCCCAAAAAATCGTCCATGAAAGAGAAGGCCTCACAACCTGCACATTCATCAATTCTCTGGTCGATGAAAGGTGTGGGAAAATTGTCTTTTGGACATGCCTTGTTCTAATCACGGAAGTCCGTACATACACAAATCATGCCCTGTTTCTTATTGATCGACATAGGATTTGACACCCATTGGGTCAAATGGATAGGATAGATAAAACCGACTTTTAGCAGTTTCTCAACTTCAACCTTAATGGCTGTTGCTTTCCTGGGATTAACTGGATGAAGCTTCTGGCGAATAGGATTGGCATCTGGATAAGTTGTGATTTCATGTTCGACTATTTTTGGATCGATGCCTAACATTTCCTCGTAAGACCAGGGAAAAACGTCGTAGAATTCTTTAAATAGATCTGCGTAGATTTAAATCTCTCTTGGGGAGCAGTCAGCTCCGACAAAAACATTCTCCACGACACCAGAGGTTCTGGAGATATTGATCGGTATGGTTTCAGTGATGGTTTCCATATTACCCTCGGCATAAACCTCATGTGTAGCTAAGGGATTAATAGGACAAGACCTATCTCCAGTCATAGTCAAGGTGAATTCTCCGGCTTCGATTCTTCTTAACTCTGGGAGGAAGTATGATCTGTGATGGAGATCATCCCAGGGTTTTTCCGGACTAGTCATTGCTTTAATTACTGCTTCGTCGAAGGGCAAGACTAAGTCTAACGAACCTATGTCAGCGAGAGAACCTTGAGCCCAAATAGTCTCTAGAAGTGGATCTAACTCTTGTGTAGGAGTTGGATCTGTGTCAGCCGAAGCTTGCTGGACTAAAGAGTACACTACTTCAGCTGCGGACAAGGGCATGGACATGCCCGGGTGCCCTGTCCCTTCCATTATGGCCGATGGGGAAGGAAGTATGCACAGATCATTGAAGTAAGTCGTGCGAAATGACGAAACCTAGAAAATCTCAACCTTATGGTGGTCGGATATGAATTTGACATCGCCTTGAGGGGGTGGGTAATCGAAGGTACCCATCAAAGATGGGCACAAACCAACCCCTACGTTGACTATGCCTGGTTGGGGATTATCAATCATCGGGACCACGGATACCCCCAATGAAGGGTCAAGTCTGAAGAAAGAGAATTGATCAATGGTCACAATCCAGTCCTCGTGTGGAAACAACAAGACCCAGAAAACTGTAGCAACCACTGCTTGCATGGCATAAGTCCAACTCCTTCCTAACAAAAGATTGTAGTCGAGGGACACGTCGACTACTTCTACCTCGACGCACATGGTCTTCCCTCCTAACTACATGGGGAAAGAGGGAATGAAACCATGTGGTCAGAACGAATGATCGTCAAAAGTAGTGAAAATAGTAGGTGATAGAGACAAAACGGGCTGGCCAATGGCCTCCCAACATGCCAACGACATAACGCATGTCGAGGCGCCCTCATCAACCACCGTGCAAAAAATATTCCAGGTAAAATTTTTCATGGGGTGAGCCACTACTATATGAAACACTGCGTGGTAAGGCAGACGAGGTTTTCATTCGGTTGTATCTAGCATGATGGTACCCAGATTACAAGTCTTGGTATCTCCTAAAGCGGCTAACAAATCTTTCCTCTGGTAAGGGCAGCTTTGGAGGACCTCCAAAGCAGACATCGCACAAGGGGTTTGAGACAAATCTTCCACCACAAAATAGTTCTGGGCGACCCTTGCGTTTGGGTTGTGAGAAGATTTTTTGAACATGACTTTTTGGATGCGTGTCATTGTTTCTCCCAAAGTCTTCTCGATCTGTAGAGGAAGAGATGGGAGTTCGACTTCTTTGCCCTTCTCAGAAGTGCTTGGTTTACTGTAGTCCTGCGCTCTAGTCGATATAAAAGCATCACCCTTCATCATATACACATTCGCGGATGCGGGATTGTTCGAAGACGGAGAGGGTCCTTGACTGCCCCCTTCCGTGCTTGTAGAGGCTTGGGTTAGGTTTTGCCCATGTTGAAATGGATTGGTTAACACGACAGGCTGTTGATGTGTCACAAACTTTTGGGCCTCTGCAAGCTGAGGACATTGGTGGGTCGGGTGGTCTTCTGCGCACAGGTTGCACGGATACCTCGCCTTCCGTTTCTCAGTGGTGCCCCCACCAACATTATTAGTGGGTTTCTTATCCCCCTTACCCTTCTTTCGTGTTTTTCTCTTTCCTTCAGGCTACTGGGTGGCCTTTGGATTTGTCGATTGCACTGTGTGTACATCCGACATTTTAGTAGGGGGAGCAGCCAAAACAGTAGTTTGGCTGGCCGCTGTGTGTTGTATAAACAATTGCTGCAATTGCTTCGTCAGTTGCTCAATGGGCTTTGTTTGTGTTGAACCAACAATACGATCGGCATGTGGTCCAACTCTCTGTATGGTTTTATCAAGTATTGAGCGTGGTGCATCTAGCAAGATCTCGTATAATAAACTGGACTGAGAATAGATTAGCTCAAGCTGTTGAGCTCTCATGATGATGTCTTCTTCGGAAAACACTCCCGATGTCGTAACATCTTTGGATAACTGTGGGACCAAAGACTTAAGGAACCACTCGAGCAGGAATGCTGGTGGGACTAGCACCTGAATTAAACTCTTCCGATGTCTCCATTCTTGGATGTGATCAAAGATATAGTCCTCTTTTGTCTATGCAAAATTGGCTAGCAATTATGTGCCAGCGTCGTATCTCCCAGGTAATTGGAAATGGTTTAGGAAAACCATTGCCAATTCGCCGAAGGAAGAGTATCTTGAGCGTTCGAGCTCGATGTACCATTTCACGACACTCCCAATGAGAGTACGTTGAAACAATCACAACTGTATGGAGTCATCTTTCAACGATTTAGACGAGCTCCAAAGATGAAAGGTGGTCACATGATCTCCTGGATATTCATTAGGATTGGCTTCGAACTTTGGTATGTCCGAAGGAAACTTTGTCGGCATAGGGGGCCAACGTGGATCGTGATAGATAGGGTCATTGAAATGCAAAGTTTTCAGGAAAGGTAGTTTGGGTTGTTGGTGATAACCATGGAAAAAGGGACCTGAAGTTTGACTGGCACCGGGTTGCCAGGAAAAGTTCAGCTACTAGCCTGGGTTCTGGTAAAAACCATGGCCATGACCAACGTACGGGTTCTGCATGTGAGGAGACATCATTGGCTGATTCCCAAAATAGGACGTAGACGTTTGGGCGTGCATTACATTCAGAGGACTTTGGGAAGGATTTCCCCATGCCGATCCCATGGGGATAGGCATAGTACCTTGTCCGGGGTTCCATTGGTTGTGAAAATAATTACCCCAGATCGACATTCCTGACAAGGGAACTGATCCTTGCCAAGAATTCCAAGGCCTTGATGCGGAAGAGGTTACTGGGTTTGCCCCCTGTGCAGGAATAATACCTTGCATAGGAATAGGTTGTCTGTAACTGGGATTTCCCCCAGTCGGGAAAGAAGCTGACGAGAAAACTTTGTTACCAAATGCACCGAACAAAGAAAACGATGTCAAACCTACCGACATATTATGCAAAGGTGGTCCTTGACTCCCTGCTCCAAATAAACTATGGTGTGTAGGTGGCCTAGCAGATTGCTGGTGGGTGCCATCGAGCGAAGGAGACGAAGGAGGTATATGACCTCCCCCATAAGGGAAAGTGTTAAAATGATCTGAAGTGCCCCCCATGTGGCCTTGTAGAGGAGCGTTAGAGCTCCCTTCCCCTAGACCTAAAGTCTGTGATGTGGAGTAGGAAAGTACAAGACTTGTACCTGAGCTAGGCATCCCGTATGAGAATGGAGGGCCTGTCGCACTTGGTGTGAAAGGGGTTGTGGCTGCCTCCATAGATGGGATCGGACCACTGTTCGAGGTAGAGGTGGTCAAGACCATGGTGGCTCGGACTGGTGACGGTGGGTTAGGAGGTGGAAACTCTCATGTGGTGACAACCGTAGTGGGAATTGAAGAATTCCCAGAAGGAGTGACAACATTTGTTTCCATTACTGCGTGCGACACTGTCTGGCACTCGTAAGGGTGAATCAGTACGATGATGGGTGCCGAAATATTAGTGGTTGGAGTTTCAGATGGAGTAAAAGCTTTCACTCCAAAGTCTAAAACGTTTGTTTCCTCCGGATGTTGGTCGGGTACAATTTCTTGTGACCCAGTCGCTTCAAAAGACCCTTGTTGGTCTAGCTTTCGGCTTAGTGGTGGCGGAGGTGGCTCTAGTGTAACTGGTGATAGGCCCAGAAGCCTTCGTGACCAGCGGAGCTCATGATCCTCCACTGTGTGAGAAGATCAAAGACAACCTAGGTCTTTCTATTCGTTCAAAAAACAACACACACTAAAAAGATTCCTCCAAGATAAAACAAGCAAACACTAAACTAATTGGAAGAATAGTTACAACAACCAACACTAGAGCAACTTACTGGTGCAAGTGCAACTCGAACGCGGAAGCACCCTTCGGGTATACTCTGCAAAGCATGGCCCGATGTCTGTCCTAGGTACCGCGGTATACCCCTGTAGTCACCTGTGTATGTCTCTAAAAATATAGGCAACTAGGTTGCCAGCGCATGAACAATCACCAGGCGGGTACAATTGAAAGTTGGGTAGACCACAATGAGCAGGGTATCGAGCCCGAAATCTGTCAAGGGTATCGAAGGCAAGTGGTCCGAAAGACAACTGAGGACCTTGAACGGATTTGAGACCCACGAAGCTCCGTGTCAAATGCAATCGACGAAATCCCAAGTCAAGCCCTCTATATGTGTTCTCCACTACGATTGGTCCAGCTTTGAAGGGGTTATCTCCGCTACCTTTCCGCACACGACCTCATGTTTAGCCCTTGTGTTAGAGGGGGGTCCTGGATAACTTTCATGATACTGGACTTTGACACTCCCTAACTTAGACTCCAATGTTTTATTTTAATGGCCTTGAAGAGTTTCCTCTCCAACCTAATTCAAGGCCCTAACCCTAAACTTGTTGGTTGACCCTACAAACATAAAAAGTCTAATGAATTTTAGATTTAGCGTTAATTTTTATGGCTTGTCTTAAGTCAAAGGTTATGAAAGTGAAACTAGTGATGTTTGAAAGATGAAAGAAAAATAAATAGAAAGATGGAAACAAAACACCTTCACTTAACTCAAATCTTAAACAACTTTTCAACCTTAAAATTTTCTAAGATCTTTGAACAACAAACTCAAAGCAGGATTTCACTCGACTACGAGCTACTTATGGTCTAAGTAAACCATCAAGAACTTATGAAAGCAAAGACTTTTCCCTGGTTGCTAATGAAAGACAACACTTTTTAACCAAACAAAGAAATAAAAGATTTTTTTTTATTTGAATGCTCACAAAGCAAAAAGGAAAAATATCAACAAGTCAAAACCAAGAAAACTTCTGGCCTAAGTGCAGATAGCAAAGAGTCACTTTAAAAATCACACACAAGCAAATTAAAATTGGACTCTCACACTTGTCTAAAAACCCTATAAAAGAAAATTTTGAGGAAAACTTCTAAATGAAAAAGAAAGCTATTTCTGTGATCAAACGTAAGTTACTGACCACTATGACAGAGACCCAAAAACCTGAGAGGTATAACTCTTTTCAAAGGAAGGGATGACTGCCTCACCCTCAACAAAAAATTTCTCCACAAGCACATTGCTGACATTTCAACAGCAAGCGTGTGCACATGAGCTGTGTAAAGTCAGAGAACATGTACATGAGTGCTAGCCTTATACAAGCTGCGTGTATCTCTGAAACTCTGAGACACATGAAAATCCTAGCAATCCAGTCCAGGCAGAGATCACTGTTACTGAGAACTGGGATCTCTTGAAGACTCAAACACTTACTTTAACAGAAAAAGAAAACAATTCAAGGAAAAATTCATAGAACAAAACAATCTGAGGTGAAACCTAAGCTATAGACTGCAAACAAGAAAGACTAGAAAGAGTTCCAGAAAACTCCTGAGAAGGACTATTTCTAACAGGGGAGAGGATGACTGCCTCTTTAAAATAAATTTTCTGGAATCATACACGCGACTGACACTTCCTCAGCTAGCGTGTACACGCGGGCTGTGAGAAGGTAGGGCGCGGTTCCACGCGTGCAGACCTTATATAGGCCACGTGTACCTCTGTGGGATTCGAAAAAAAAAAATACAATCAAGCAAAGAAACATAGATAACTGGTATGGAAGACCAGGATTTCTATTAGCTTAGACTTTTGCAGAAACTTTAAAAACAGGAAATGAAACTAGTTCTTAAAAATACCCAAGAACAAACATTCCCAGAAATCCTAGATAATCCCCAGTATGGTCTCCAATTCTATTGTGAGAGGGAAATCCCTCTACGGACTAGCACTTAAGGTTTTATCATGCATGCAAAAAAGACAAAGATTCCTACTTTCTACCATCGTCCCGGACCTAATCCCCATTATTCTTAAGAAAATACGTAGTTAAGAAGATCAAGTGAGCATACCTTATTTCGAGCGTTTGATATTGATCATTCTTCATGCTTGGTCGCTCTTTGATTGCAACTCTCCTCCCAAGGCTGACCTGCATTCACACAAGACAAACAAATAAATCCACATGCATTTGATCTACAGATTAATGGGTTAGAGATTTAATCAATATGTATGCAATAAACCATGAAAACCTCATATGGTGGGACGGGAAAAATACTTCTTTATTATTAACTTCAACAAATCAACTTACAATTATGAAGTCGACCACTGCTCCACGAACCTGGTCCTGGGCTCCTCTTCAACCGTCCTCCAACTTCTTTTCTCTATAATTCTCTTTGCACAAGGATGGCTAAAGGTTGGGACAAAGGGAATGCATAATCGTGTATAGTTTCTTTACTATGATTCTCGTCTTCCAAATGGTACCCCTAACCCTTCTTTTATAGGCTAGAAGAAGTTAGGTATTTGGTTGAACTTCCGACCATGCATGGCCGAAAGGTTTAGTTAACTTACCCAAAGCTGTGTGTTCCGTCAACAACTTTCCTTTTTTTGTGCTTTTGTAGGTACACACGAGCTGTCTTGGATCAGCTAGCATGTACATGCATGCAATAAAGTATCAGGGTGCATGGGCCTTTATAAAATAGTTTTTTAAGAAAAGTTGTTCAGCAGAGTTTTGGCAAAGAAGGAATCTGAGATGACCTAATTTTAGGTAAGCATGTCTAGTGCAAATTAGGGTTATAACAGATACCGATGATTGTTTCTTGCTTAACCAAAATACTAAACACTCACCCAAGTAGAACGATGCTCCACTGGTGCTTCGTCAATCATCAATGCAACTTGCCCAATCTGTATCTGTGTAGGCAATAAGTGATATATCCTTTCCTTTTGGATACCATAATCCAAACTCTTATGTTCTTTTGAGACATCTGAAAATATTCTTCATTGCTAATACATGTGATTCCTTTGGTGCTGATTGAAATGATGCCACCTGTCAAACTGCCTGCATTACTTGCCTAGATGCTGTCACATATAGTAAGATACCAATCATTGACCTTTATTGCCTCTGGTCTGTAGACTTTGAAGCATCATCTTTTCTCAACTTGCAACTGGTTCTCATATGAGTGGTAATTGGTTTGCAAAATTCCATTCCGAACTTCTTTAACATTTCTCTGATATACTTAGTTTGAGAAATAAAAATTCATTGGTTGCTTTGACGTATCTGAAGACCCAGAAAGAAGGATAGTTTTCCGAGTAATGACATTTCAAAATCATTCTGCATATCCTTTGCAAATTTATGGCTTAACCTGCCATCATTACTTCCAAAAATAATATCATCAACATAAACTTCAATTAATAAAATGATATCTTGAGTTACCTTGATGTAGAGGTTGCTATTTTCACTTTCTTTTCTAAACCCTACCTGGTGTAGATATTTATCCAGTCTAGAGTACCATGCTCTAAGAGTCTGTTTTAGACCATACAAGGTCTTCTTCAATTTACACACATAATCTGCGTTCTTTGACAACTGAAATTCTTTTGGTTGTTCAATGTAGACTTCTTCTTCAAGTTTCCCATTCATAAAAACTGATTTCACGTCCATCTGATACACTTTAATATTCTTGGAGCATGCATAAGATATGAGCAATAAGATTGCTTCCATTCTGGAAACTGAATAAAATGTCTCTTCAAAGTCGATTCCTTCAACCTGTGCGTATCCTTTACATACCAATCTAGATTTGTTCCTTTAAACATGTCCATATTCATTTAATTTCTTTATGAATACCCACTTTGTGCCAATCACATTCTTATTCTTTGGTCTTGGAACCGATTCCTAAGTGTCATTCTTCTCTATTTGATCCAATTCTTCATCCATGAATTTATTCCAAAATTCATTCTTGCTGGCCTCTTCAAAACGTTTTGGTTCAATCATAGATGAGAGTGATAGGTGTGTTTGTTCTGGTGAACATATTCTTCTTCTAGTCTCAATTCCTGCATCTTTGTTTCTGATAATCTGATGTGAAGGATGATTCTTCTGTACTTTTTTGCTAGGTGTATTTGGAGGCACTTGCTGAACTTGATCTTCTACTTATGTCTAATCCTCTTCATCTTCCCTTTCTACTTCTTATTCAACTTCTGCTTCTTCTTTGTAAAGCTGTTCCATTGATTCATTTTCTTCTTCCTTTAATTATCGTCCATCTGTTTAATCAATTGTTACATTGATGCTTTCCACAACTTTGTTCAACCTCATATTGTAACGCTTGTATGCTTTCCTTGTACTTGAGTAACCAACAAGTGCTCCTTTGTCCACAGGAGAGTCAAACTTTCCCATTCTGCCATCTTCTCTTTTGATGTAGCATTTGCTTCCAAATACTCTGAATTGCTTCACATTTGCTGGTATTCCTTTCCATAGATCGTAGAGAGTTTTGTCAGTGTTGTTTTTGATCATTACTTTGTTTTGAATGTGAACCACTATATGCACTGCATGTGTCCAAAATATCTATGTCAATTTGGAATCCATTAACATTGTTTGAGTCATTTTTTTTAATGTCCCGTTCTTTCTTTCAACAAATCCATTATGTTGAGGTGTCCTAGCAATGAAGAATTACCTTTTTATTCCATGCTTGCTGCAGTAGTCCATAAATTCCTTTGAAGTGAACTCTCCTCCATTATCAGATCTCAAACATTTGATTTTTGAATCCATTTCATTTTCAACCAATTCCTTATAGACCTTGAAGTTTTCAAAAGATTCTGGTTTATTCCTGAGAAAGCAAACTACAGTCATTCTTGTATAATCATCAAATAATAACATAAAACATTTCTCACATTTTAAACCCTTTGTTGTAGTTGTTCCAACGAGAACAATATGCACAATTTCCAGTGGTTTTATTGTTGAATATTCTTTTGATTTAAATATAGTCTTTGTTTGCTTTCCTCGTTGATAATGTTTGCATAAAGTGTTGGTTGGTTTCGTAATCTGGGGAATTTCTCTAATTGCTTCATTTTTGATGACTTTGACAAGGTTATCAAAGTGTATGTGACCCATTATTTTGTGCCATAGCCAACTTTCATCTTCTTTTCCTAGACAACACTTTTCATTTCCAATTTCACTTAGTACATATATGTTGCTTGAAGCTCTTGCAACTGTTGCAATCAATTTTCCTGAAACTTCTTTTCTTATCTCGCACTTTTGTGAATCGAAAGTAACTTTATGGCCTTGGTCACACATTCAACTTACACTTAGAAGATTATGTTTGAATCATCATTTTCTGTAAGGATTCTTGTTCCCAATTCTGACTATGCATTTTCCAATGATTTTAGATGAATCATCATTTTCAAAGGAGACTGATCCATCTCTTTCCTTTCTTAATGTAAGAAAATTTTCTTTATCACCTGTCAAAAGTTTTGAACAACCATTGTCAACATATCAACCCTGTTTATTCTCTTAGCTTGTAGAGCGAGTGTGCATTCTTCATTGCTATACTGATTCTGCTTTCTTATCCATGTTCTCTTCTGAGGTTCCTGTCTGTGACTGTTGTTGTTCTGTTGTGTTTCTCTATGAGGAAATGCCATTCTGCAATCTTTGGCCATGTGTCCAAAGTTGTTACACTTGTAGCATTCCACTTCAGTGCTCAATGATTCAAACATGTTGTAACTTATTGTATGTGTTTCACTAGGCCTTCTTGGATAACCCTTTTGTTTATGACTTTCAAAGTTGTTTATGTTCCTACTGTTAGCTCTGCAATTCATAGCTTTGTGTCCAAATTTTTTACATGCATAACATAAACAACACAAAAATTAGTTTGATACCTGAGAGTTGAAGATGTTCTGAAAGGAGTTGCTCTTCTGAATCCTTCTTCTTCATGAGGCCTATATGTCATTTGTAGATTCTGAAATCTGAATCTTCTCAGTGGAGGAGTGTCCCTATACTCTTCCTTGTAGATCTTCCTATCTCATTTGATTGTTTCTGCATAGCTTTTTGGATATGTTTCTTGCTCTGTTGTTTTGGAGCTTGATCCCTTTTCTGTCTGATTGTATCCAAGTTTGGACTTGTCATGATGAGGTTTTTGATTGCTGATAATTTCATCCAAAACTTTTGAGCTATTCTGCATATTTTTATTTTGAAGATCCTTTCTTAATGTGACAATCTCTGCTTCCAAATTTCCAATGATCTTGTCTCTTTCTTCTAGCTGTTCTTTGAGTGCTTCTTCCATTCTTTTATCTTCTTCTATTTGAACCTTCAAGTTTGTGATCATTTGTTCTAGTTCCTGAGTGTCTTATTTCTTGTCTACTTTCGCTTGTAGCTTCTTGTTTTTCTTCTTTTCTCTTCTTATAAATTCTATGGCACACACCAATTCTTCTTGGTAGTCAACTTCTGCCTCTTCATATTCTTATTCTGCCTCTTCATATTCTTCTTTAGTGTCTTATTTGTTAGAGTCTTCTACTTCCATGAATAGAACTCTTTCTATCTCACTGTCTGTTACACATGATTTTGGTCACTTTGGTGATGTCTTAACAGTGATGTATTTAGGCTCCCAACAAGGACTTTTTGCTTGAGAAAAGTGGCTCCTGTCTTCTTCCAAAAAAAATGTTTTTAAGATGAGTTCAAAGGCTGCCTATGGTCTAGGGTGCGAGAATCCCTCATTCTCGTAGGCTACCCACACTTAGGGTGCGAACTTCTCGTAGTCTGCTCCATATATAGGGTGCAAACCTGTTTTTAAGCTTGGAAAGGAAAAGAGGTCTCGAGGGTTCTAGAAGGGAATCTTCTAGAAAATGAGTTGGCATTCACATGGTTTTCATTCTACCGACTTCTCAGATTTGATGAGATCATCCTCATTAATGTAACCATCTCTCCTTCTCCTATATATTGAAAGATTTCTCATGGAAAAGGTTAAGCAAGATTGAATGAAGAATTGGTGAATGAATTGTGTAAAGAACCCTGTTTGAACAGAAGCTTGAAGGCTCTATTTGGTCTATCAAGAGGAATTGGATCTTCTTCATGCAAGTATAGAGAAATTGTGTGTGTTGGAACCAAGGGTCACTGAAAGGAAGCTTGCAACATCAAGGTGATCAGGTTGTATATTCTACTTTCAATTAATATGATACAACGATATGTCCCTTTCCCATAAAGTCACTCTTACTTTAATATGTAATTCCTTGATCATATGCATGAGTTGACATTGAATATGCTTTGCTATCTTCACTTTGGTTGGTTTGTGTTCTCTTGGACTTGACTTCACGAGAGCACTGGAGCGAAGCGGGAATAACAAAGACCTAAGGAAGTGATATAAAGGTATGTCACTTATTCTTTCCTATTAGTAGATTCAATGATTACAACTTAGGGAAAGAGTCATGTCCTGTCCTGTTTTGTTCTAGATCTAGGTGGATCTAGGGAGATCTGTTAGTGTCTGCACCTACTGATTTGTCCGATAACACTGTCACTGACTTCATCTTCATCTGATGATGAGATGTCTTCTTTGGTGCATAAGTTTTTCTTGAAAACTTTCTTTGTGGTTCTTTTGTCTTTATATGTTTGTTTTCTATTTGATTAATCTTCATCATTCCTCTTATTTTTCTTATGAGGACATTTGACATTAGAAAAATGACCAATATCATCACAATTAAAACAAATCAAAGGAAACTTACCTTTATTTCTGTCGTTGGTTCCCTTGTTCAATTTTCTGACAAAGTAGATCATTTCTTCATCATCTTCCAAGATGTCACTGCTGCTGCTATGTTATTTTTCTTTTTTCTTTCCCTTTTTCTTTGAACTTTTGGATGCTTTGAAATATGCTTCTTTGATATCTGGATTTTCCTGTTCAATTCTCATTTCATATGTTGTGAATATTCCATGTAGTTCATCCATTCTTATTGAGTCTAAATATTTTCTTTCTTATAATGCTAATATCTTAGGATCAAATATCATAGGAATAGATCTTAGTACCTTTTGAACAATTACAGATTCTTTAATTTCTTCTCCAAATCCTATGATTGCATTTACTGTTTCATCGACTCGTAAGAAGTAAGCTGCAATATTCTCATCTTCCTTCATCTTTAGTTGTTCGAACTGACCTCTGTAAGTTTGAAGCTTTGCTGCTTTGACTTTTGAATATCCTTCATAAATATTTTGAAGCTTGTCCCAAATCTCTTTAGCGGATTTACAATGTATAACTTTGGTGTAAACTGATTCAAAAAGACCATTCAGAAGTGCATTTGTGGATTTGGAATTATTTTTCCTGATTTTTATTGCTCTTTTAGTTGTCGATGAAATTGTTGGTTCTTTGTATCCATCTACAACTGATTTCCAAATTTCAAATCCTTGTGCTTGTATATATGTTTTCATCATTTTGCTCCAAAATACATACTTCTATCCATCAAACTGTGGTATTCCATTTTTATACATGTTTTTTTCTCTCCATGATCTACCTTTCAGTGGTTACAATGATTTTTGAAGGAACCTACTCTGATTCCAATTATTGGATTACTGAGAGGGGGGGTGAATCGGTAATAGAGAAATTTAATCCCTTTTCACCATAAAATGCAAGTGTTATATCAATGTAGTATTATGCAGAGTAAATAAACAATGAAAAAATGAACAATCATACACATACACATACACAGTACACCAATGTTTTTACGTGGAAACCCAAAGCGGGATAAAACCATTGAATGCTTTTTCTTATATGTCTTGAAGAATTACAATCATTGGAAGCACCAACTTCCTTTGTTTTATAGTTGCAACTGGAAGGAGACTCCAACCCCCTAGTTTCTCAGGCTACAACCTAAGGTAAGATCCAAATCCCCAATTCTTTGGCTACAACCAGAAGGAGGTTACGGCCCCCTATGTTCTTCGGCTACAACCAGAAGGTGGCTACAACCACCTGTCCTTGCCCCGTCCAACTATCCTAACATATAAGTAGAATTATGAAACCACTTTCACAGTATCACTGTGAGATATACCACTGTAAGAACATGTACCAATCAACCTGTACCATAAACAAGTGCATCAATCATGCATCAACCTGTACCATAAAAAAGTGCATCAATCATGCATCAACCTGTACCAAACAACCTATAATCAACCTGTACCATAAACACGTGCATCAACCATGCACCAACCTGTATCTCAACCTGTACCATCAATGAGTGCATCAAACATGCACCAAATATGTACCAATCATGCATCAAATACCTATAAAATATGACTCATCAAGATGTACCAACATCATCAACTATACACCTCATGTATGTGACAACTCATACACTATTTGTCGCAACCATCTACCCAACATGTACCTCAACCAAAAGCCCTCATCAATTTCATCATCCAAATCTGATTTGTAACTCTATAATAGACCTGGTGTATATGATCACATACCTACAAACCTTCCTTAACTTTAACAACAAGAGACTAGCATTTTCATCAAACTTTACTTTAGTCTCACATGACTAATTTTGGATTAGTCAAAAACCCTAACTTGCAATAATCATAACTATGCACATGTAATGGATAAATATCTGAAAAATGGTAAACAATGTTCTTTAGTGTATTTTATGCAATTCCTCTAGATTTCACTACTTGGAACCTCTCAGAAAAGGAGTTATAGAAAAAATGGCATACCTTGTTGAATTTTGGCTTATTATAGAGAGCGAATTTGTAGAGCATGTCGCGCACATAATGTTTTTTGTATGGATCTAAAAATTGTACATAGAATACTACAGACTGTACTCTAACCAATACATTTTCTCTTACTGAATTTGGATCTGTTATGAAGAAGTTATGACGTTTTTACTCGAAACACCTTAGAAAGCATCATCAAAAGAATTTATCCTCCCTTGAATTTCAGCCTTCTTTACTTCACCTTCCCTCTGAAATTCGATTTAGATATACTTCGGTTGCCTCAGTCACTTGTGGATATTCAATATGATCAAGTGTAATTAAAATGAGAGAGACTTTTCTCTTATTTATACTTTCATGTAGCTTCCTCAAGGGGTTACCTTTTAACCATCTTAACCCACTTTCCTTATTTTAGAGTTAACCCACTTCTAACCACTTGTCCACTTAATAATTTATCCATTAAATTTATTATTTAAATAATTTATTTTGTATCCACTTTGACTTATAGTACACTCATCACTTCACTTTACCTCAAGGGGTTACCTTCTAACCATCTTAAATGACTTTCCTTATTTTAGGGCTAACCCACTTCTAACCACTTGTCCACTTAGTAATTTATCCTTTAACTTTGTTATTTAAATAATTTATTTTGTATTCACTTTGAATTATAGTACACTCATCACTTCACTTTATTATTTACCTTCTAAAATCTCTTAAACCATTTTGACTAATTTGACCTTTTGGGGCTTCTAGATGACTCACGAGGGTTCTCCAACTTCACATGGCCATAACTCTCTAGCCATGAGGAGTTATGTGACATTCCACATACCACCGGAAATGGCATGACATGTACTATCCATATGGAATAGTATTACCTACAAATATATCAAAACTCATACCATTATCCATCAAACAAACTTGGTTCCATTACCTAAACCTTTGTGCTACCAAAATTTGCTACCATACTTTATTCAAAGGTTGACATCATTGACAACCAACCCAAATAATAAACAAAAACAAGTGCCATGTTCAAGGCTGACAACGAAAGCTGCCTTAAAGGTTTCAAGACACTTGACCCACTTCCTTCAATTTCTCCCCCCATCCAAATAGATGAGTACCTCTTTCTAGTTTAACAAGTTTGAGGAGGATAATAGGTGCTCGACATAACTCACCTTCGGTAAGTCCATCTTCCTATGTTTAACGAACTGGAAGAAGTAAGGGTTCTTTCCCTGATGGGCCCTTCAATGTATGGTTTTTACGAGTCCAAAGAAGGAAAAATCAATGGTTTTTCATGTTTAGGGAGTTTGAAAATAACTTAAAGAAAACTACGTGGATGTTATTTTTAGTAATTTTAGTCTCCTAGGCTCGAAAAATAATAAAATAATGCGAAGGAGAAATCTTCTAACCAAAGATTGTTAGAGTATTTCTTTTTCATAGTTAGTCTGATGGGACTGGAAAAGAGTTAAACTATCGCCTGCCAGATGTCTCTTCATGTTTTAACGAGCTTGAAAGATGATGAAGTATGCTCAAGGTCTTCAAAAAGTTTTGCTTCCAATGTCCCTGTATTAACAAGCCATTCTGGGAAAAAAGTGTCAGCGACTCCTTTAAAAACAATGGAAACTACGAAAAAAATCATATAAGGAGAAAAACTAATGTGAAAAAGGATAAAAATTAACTAGTTTTCAAGTGGTTAAAAGGTCTTTTGGTGAAAAAATCTAGTTCATTTTACCTCTTTCACTTGCAATTTTTCCAATTTGGAGAAATTTCTTCCGGCATCGATTGCGGGATTTCTGGGCCGTCTTTCGTTGTTCCATTTGGATTGAGTTGGTAATATGATCCTCCTCTTTTATTTCCATGCTTTCATTGTCTTTTTCATGCATTTTCAACGTTTTTTGGCCTCTTGGGAACCTCCATGGCGCCCTACAAGATCGACGCTCCCTTAAGCTATCGGGGGGCACGTGCTAGGCTAGATCTTGGCGCCCTAGTGTTGTTGTAGAGGGCACATCAATTTATGTTATGGGATGTTTCACCTATGGACAGATGAAACTTCCCTTGGATTGCTAGACCCCTATAACAAGACAAAAATAGTACAAATGGACACTAACATCCCTTTAAACTTATCTTAACCAATCAAAATGAGAAGGAAAGAAAGGATATGACGAACCTATTTTGATTTTTGTTCTCGCTTCTTCCAATCCCCGGGCTTGATATCCAAGATCCCCAGTGAAAATTCAGATCTGCAATGGATAACAAAGGAAAAAAACTATCTCCTACTCTACAAGATTATATAAAACAAGTCTATCTACGAATATTAGAGCATCAATAGATAAGAAAATGTAACATGACATAAACTTGAAGGAAATAGGCCAAGTATATGTTAATTGGAAATAAAACATAGGCACTTACAAAGTGTGATTGATGATGCAACACTTATCCAAGCTCTCCTCGTCCATCCCTTGCATGAATATTGACATCAAAATGCAAATGCTTCCTCTAGAATCAAAGTTTTGATACCTATAATCTCCCCCCCATTCACCTTGGAAATACCTTCAATATATAGGCTTGAGAAGCACAACCTAAATGAGAAAATGAAGGATATGATTGAAGATATATCAAAAAAAGATGGCAGAGATGTTGGTTATACTCTGTCATCATGGAAATATATGACTCCATGAATGGAGCATTTTATACTGCCCACGTCTTCATCATGAACCCATGTTGGTTGGAACTTCCTCTAGAACACAAATGACAAGTCCTAGTGTATATTGACTATGTATTCCAAATAAATTATGCATCATGCCATAGTGCTGCTATATAACTAATGCCCCATGCTTCCAGTTTAGACTATCAAACGTCATGTCAAATATTTGTTTTGGATCTTGTAGAAAGGTTGCATAGAAAATCTGTGTGATGAAGGAATCAAGTCACCAAAGGTGATGCAACATGAATATGAAGATGAATCCTGTGAAGCATAATGATCCTGGATATAAGTCTCTAGATTCCCTCTTGGCTAGTCAATTTAGACGAGAAATGATACCTCCCACAACGTTACCACACTACTACATATGACCAAATTTTCCATGGTTGTTCATTGCTATTGCCACACATATCTGTCACACTTTCCACGAAGCCAAACAATATTTTTCATGGAACTTTTTAAGTTGCTATATCCACGCACTAATATTATTCGTGGAAACAACGACGAAATCAGGCCGCCACGTGTCATCATCCTAAATATTTTATGTTAAATTTTTTTGTTCACATCGTCGTAATTACGACAAACTATCGTCGATAGACCGACGAACATACGTCGAAAAGATGAAATCTCATAGAAAATATTTAACTTCTTGCTACAGAAGCCTTATAATGATATGCTACACAAGTCCCCATCTTCATGATACATAGAAGCCTTAGTACTGTACCTAATGAAGAATATGATTTATTGTTGATTCATGCACAAATTTGATGTCTAGCACCAATCCCTTATCCTACTTCAAGGACAGATCCTTTCAAGGAGGGACGATAATGGTTGATATGAGGCACTTATGGGCACATGATACCAACAAAAGTACCTACTAGTTTTCATATTACAACACATGAAAACTCCAATGTGAGATCTACTGGTAACGTTGTGTGTAAGAGTCCTACTAACATAGCCTAAAACTTAATACATTTAAGCATAAAAAATTTCTTTCAACGTATAAGCAATAAGCAATTTCATTATTCAACATTTCAGTAGCAGAAATTTAAATTTATGAACAACATGCTAATAAATTACCTAACCATCACATAACACCACATATTCATGAAAATACATAAATAAACATACCTTCGTCTGATGCTAAATCCCCGATCTCTGGTTGTCCTCTCTGCTACTTTGCCCAAAATTTTGCCCAAAACCGAATCTTCCTCCCTTCCAGCTAGGAACATAGCCTGTCCGGCTCCCTAGATCTAGGATTCCGTGAGGATTCCTGGCCCCTGAGCCCAAAACTCCCAGCAACCTGGTGCACTCCTATAATAATCCATCCAAACTCCAAAACCAGAAAAATATCAAACAAAAAATACAGTCCTCTCTGTTTGCACCCTTTTCGTCGACTTGGTGAGCAAATCAAGGGTGCTTACATGCCCAGTTGGGTCTTGCTGAGCATGACAATTGTAGAGGAAAGAGTTAGAGAAAGAAAAAACAAAACTATAAGCAAGAATTAAACTAATACAAACTAAAATCATAAGCATATGGGTATAGAGATAAAAAACACAAGAAGACCAATATCACCAATGTTTTTAGGCTGGTCTATTGATGAAATCAAAGCACAATGAAGAAAGGGGACTATGAGTCCCTTCTTCCTCCAAAGGAAGGCTCTTGGGCCCTCACAAACTTGCTCTCCTTACAATAAGAAAAATGAAAATGATAGTGAAAGAAC
>SNQJ01S0049264.1:86179-120020 GCA_010110895.2 Picea sitchensis | reverse complement strand
GTCTATGAGATGTGAGCGGCAACCCCACAACAAAATCCATAGAGATGACTTCCCACTTGGACATAGGAACATCATGTGGTTGTAGGAGGCCTGCTGGGTGATGGTGGTCGGCTTTCACTTGTTGACAGTCTAGGCACTTGGAAATGAAATGGACTACATTGCGCTTCATGCCTACCCAGAAGAAAAACTTCCTCATGTCTGCGTACATCTTCTTCACACCCGGATGCACACAATAAAGTGCTCTATGGGCTTCCTTCAGTATGATGCTTCGAATATCCCCATCTTCAGGGATGTACATCCTTCCTCGATATCTTAACAATCCGTCTACTTCCAGACTATATCGTTAATACTTTGGATCTAATTGCCTCCCACTCTGGAGGTTTGAAGTAACTTTTAAATACCAACTGTCTCCTTGGAGTTGTGTCAACACACATTCCCTCAGATTGACCTTTAAGGGTACCAAGGAGAAGACATGTGGTCTCCTACTCAAAGCATCTGCGACCACATTTTCCTTTCCCTTGATGTATGAAATACCAAAATCGTACTCACTGATAAACTCACTCCATCGACTTTGCCTGACATTCAGATCCCTTTGAGTGAAGAGGTGTTTTAAACTTTGATGGTCCATTTTGAGCTCAAAGTTTTGCCCCACAAGATAGTGCCTCCAAAGTTTCAGAGCCAGCATTACAGCTACCAACTCTAAATAATGAGTCGCGTATAGCTCTTCGTGTTTCTTCAACTTCTTTTATGCATAAGCTATCACTCCTCCATCTTGCATTAGAACGGCCCCCAACCCTTGCTTCGAGGCATCCGTACAGACTATGAAGTCCTTTTCCATATCTAGATCTCGTAGAATTGGTGCACTAGTTAGTAACCTCTTAAGCTCAATGAATGCACTATCCCATTCTTCTGTCCATTCATACCTGACCCCCTTGCGCTGCAAAGTGGTGATGGGTTTCACTATTTTAGAGAACCCTTCCACAAATCTCCGATAATAAACTGCTAGCCCCATGAAGCTTCTCACCTCATGGGCATTGTTCGGCACTTGCCACTCCATAATGGCCTTTACCTTTTCTGGGTCCACAAAGATTCCTTCGCCGGAAATGATATGCCCTAAATAGTGAATTTCTTTCTGGAAGAAGGAACACTTCGACAACTTCCCATACAATTTGTTCTCCCTAAGGCAAGACAACACCACTCGCAAGTGTTCCTCATATTCTCTTTCATTCTTGGAATAGATGAGGATGTCATCTAAAAAGACTTGTACAAAATGGTCTAATTACTTTCGGAATACGCCGTTCATGAGGCTCATGAATACTGCTGGCGCATTGGTCAATCTGAAAGGTACTATGACGAACTCGTAATGTCCAAACCGGGTTCGAAAGACAGTTTTAGGAATATCGCCTTCCTTAATCCTTAACTGGTGATACCATGATCACAAATTGATCTTTGAGAATATTGTTGCTCCTTTCATCTGATCAAAGAGGTCATTTATTCGCGTAATTGGGTACCTATTTTTCACTGTAGCACGGTTCAAGTCCCTGTAATCTATACACAATCGTAAGGAACCATCCTTCTTCTTTACAAAAATTACTGGTGCACCCCAAGGTGATACACTGGGCCTTATTAGCCCTAAGTCCAGTAACTCTTTCAACTGCATTTGTAACTCACAAAGTTATGGCACTGTCATTCGATACAGAGTCTTGGAAATTGGTTATGCACAAGGTTTTAACTCAATAGTAAAATCAAGCTCCCTCTCAAGAGGTAACCCTGGTAACTCGTTCGGAAAAACATCCTTAAATTCTGACAATACCGGGTACTGATCCAAGGAGGGTCCCTTCCTTTCATTCACTGCTTCCACTACATATAGTCGACACCCTTGCCTCAAGCATCGCTTAACCTTCATAGTTGAGATAAATCGTAGAGACACCTGTCTCTGTACACTGTGGATCTCTACTGGTCTTCCTTCATCATTGACACAAAGCACCCTTTTTGCAAAACAATCTACCAAAGCTCGATGAGCTTCTAACCAATCCATTCCAATGATTAGGTCATACGTCCCGAGAGCAGTGACGTATACCTTCAACTTGGTAGTACACACTCCCAGGTCTACTATACAATTATCAATGCTAGGTCCTACCGCTTGTTTTTCCCTCGAAGCCATCTCGACTTGTTTAAAGTCATCGTGCTCGTAGGCTGCCAACCCACTCTTTTCTAATGAAGATGGTGAAATGAAACTATCTGTAGCACCAGAATCAAATAAAATCTTTGACGAATCCACCACCGTGGATTGATATTCGGCCTGGCGATTATTAACCGATGCATAAATCTGGTGGCTGCTACTTGCTCTTCCCATCGGGGCCTTTCCTTCTCTATGCAGAAATCCTGATTGTAACTTTGGGCAGTCACGCTGGTAATGGGGTCCTCCACATCCCCAACAGGTAACACGAGATTGAACCTGTGCATTGTTTTGTGACTGTCTCTAAAATGAGTTCCTTCCCCTGGAACCCCTACCCCTACTAGTTGTTCCCTGAGATGGTCGTGGACCTGCCTGCATTGTTGGTGATGAACGATATGCTGCACACATTGCCATTGAAATCCCTGCGGCTACTGTCCTTGGTGCGACTCTGTTACCATATGGAGGTGGCCTTGAGCTCCCTCCCCTGGAAAATGTCCTAGGGGCCTTCCCCACGAATCCAGGACGATGCGAAAAGGTCGGTCTCGTACCTCCAGTTAAGTTCATGTGTTCCTCCACATAACACACGTTTTCCACAACTTCCGCTACTGAAGACGGTTTCCACATCCACACCATAGCCGTTATCTTAGGGTTTAACCCGTAGACAAAGCGTTCTGCCTGTCGTTGGTCATTATCCATATATGAAACATAATTGGCCAATTCCATAAACCTGATCTCATATTCTTCTACGGTCCTGTTTCCCTGTACTAAGGCATGAAACGCTCCTACCTGTTGTTCCTCATAGTAAGTTGGTAGATATTTTCTTCGGAACCTCTCCTCTAAAAGTTCCTAGTTGTATTTTCAGGTTGCCCCACCAGCTCAAGGCACTGTCTCTCAACTGAAAAATCGTTATCTTCACCTTTGAAGTGGACACATAGTCTCTTAAGGCGAAACACCTTGTCATGCCTTCCAACCATGCCTCGGCACGTTCACTAGCATGACCCTCGACAAACTCCGAAATTTTGATCTTCTGCAGTTCTCTAGTGATGTCTTCGGGTGGAGGTCCTCCCCCTGGATCTCTCGACGCTTCTGGATTACCCGTTCCAGATGGTGGGGGCTCCACTTCGATCCCTATTGGTTGACGCCCTTTTAAAGTCTCATTTATGGCCTCCAAAGAGCGCAGTATGAGAGCTAGTTCAGGCGATGGTGGTGGTGGCACTGGTGGTCCCTACGACGATGCCCCTCTGCCTCGATTCCCTAGAGTCCTAACCATCCTGTATGATTTAACCTACATCAACCAAAGTTGTTAGGGTGAGTTCAAGGGCATTTTACATTTGCGCAACTTAACTAGAAAACAGGGTTAGGCGTAAGTTTTTTTTACTTGTCTGTAAACAGACGTTACTCTCTTTAGGGGAAGTGGCTAGGTTAGGTTTTGCGCGTCTAAGCTTGATGTCTTCACGAAAGAAAACTATTGACCCTCTCGCCTAGTAGCTACGCTAGCTTGCACCATAATTGTCAATTTCTCTAACTTACCTTCCTAGTGCACATGAAGTCCCCTCCCGCTTATCTTGGTCTAAGTCTTTAAAAAATTTATTTAAAACTAGGTAAGGTGGTTTTTTGTTTTGTTTTGTTTTTAAGGTTATACTTATCAACATTATATATATATAAAAAAATCTAGATTAAACTTATAACCTAAGTTTCAGTCGCCTTAATCAACGCATTTAGTTAATCCAGAAATTTTAATAATATCGTTGGTATCCTACTTAAGTACCTAACTAATCACTTAGTTAATCCTTAATTTAATTAACCAATTAAATTAATTAATCATCCTGATTATTCACATTAATTAGTTGATTAGTTATAACCTTGTATATATATTTAAATTTAAATATTATTGTTATTAAATAATTAACATTTAACCTAAATTAAACATTAATAATTTAAACCTTAATTAAAATAATAATAATATCTTTAATAAAAATATCTCTTTTTTTTTATAAAAATAATAAAAATAACAATAAAATAAAATAATAAGTAAAAATAAAAATAAAACAATTACATTACAATAATATATATATATATAATAAATCTAAAGTCGGGTAGTGGGTCCTCACTTGAGGCCCACGTGCCCCCTTCCCCGACGCTCATCCCTTAACCCTTATCTCCTCATCCTTATCTCTTAGAACCCTACCCTCTCTTCCTTTTCATTTCGTTTTTTTTTTTGTCAAATGCTCTAGGTGAAGGATGAGGCCGACCATGGCCATCTCTCTGCTCAGTTGACCCTGGTGTCCATGGTTTCAAGGTCTGGAGGGCGTTTCGTGTACAATGACGCGTTCCCTCCATTCCTTTGTGGGTTGTTCCTCCATGGGTGGGCGCATGCGCTTAGCTTGGTATGTTGGGAGGAGCTGGGCCTGCGGCTATATATATTTTTTTGTTTTAACTCTGTGGTAGTCTGGTTTTATCTTTGCGTAGTGGCCTGCGCATGGCCCTAGCTCCATGGACGACCACCTGAATGGTGCAGCCATGGTCGCCATGGCTGGCCTCTCCCCTCGGTATCGTCGAATCTGGTTTACTTTCATTTTTTTTTTATAGGAAGTCTATATTTCCCTTTAAGCGAACCCTCAAGGTCTTATGGGTGATGCCTCAAACCCTCGACCTTCTTGGCTAACCGCACCCATGGGAACGAATCTAGTCTATTTATATATGATTGAGTCGAGGGATTACATACTAGGAGTTGTCTTTGAGTATAAGAGCCCTTTCCTACTTCGACTGGCTCCTTAGCAACAGGAAATGCCTTCCTTAGGCGGGTCATCGACCCTTTCCCCCGCCCTTTCCCGTCTTCTTTTATTTCTTCTGTCATGCAGGCAGGCATGACGTGACACCTATATGCGCTACACAACCAGTCTTAGGTGAACCCACCCCACCCAAAATCTTATCTACCTAAGGATCCGACCTGATAGGAGCCAAGGGGCCCGCCTCTGCACGCACGTAGGCTTCTATAGACCCATTATTTGGTTCATGCCTCAGTGATCAATCTCCCCCATTCATTTATTATATTACTTGCTCGCACAACTTCTATCGGCACGGCTCCCTGAGCTGGGGAATGTCTAGTCTTTTATCGAAAGACTAGACTAAAAGGATCAGTCTTTACTAGGATACTAGCAAAGGGGTTATAGAGTTTCTATCTTTTGACTGGGACTACTACGGAGTTTCTGATTAGTGCATTCTTTAAGAAATTAAGATAGAAAACTAGATAAATTTTGATTTGAGGTGGTAGCTATATTTTGTAGGCGACTTCATTTATCTTTTCTACGATGCTGAATGGTGTGTAGTATTTAGGAGAGTTTTTTTTCTTTTTGCAACTTCAAGTAGATTTGAAGTTGTTTGGCTTGACTCTTAGATATACTATGCCTCTGTTTTGAAAGGATCTTGGCATATGATGTTGGTCTTCATATAGTTTCACTTTTAATTGTGCCATTTTCAAGTTCTTTATACATTCTTTTGATTTATGTCCAACATTTGTAGCAAGGTTTTTGTCTTTCCTTTGACATTTGCAAGACCAAGATTTATAGAATTTAGAGGGTTGAAATGGCACACTGCTCTGAATAGTATTCATGCCTGTTGTTGAATGGATGTTGTTCTTGTAGGAGAATTTAACAAAGGTAGGCTTTCTTCCCACATTAATTAATTGGATGCTACATTTTCTCTCAACATGTTTTCCATGATTTGGTTTATTCTTTTTGCATGTCCATCTGTATGAGGATGGTTTAACACGATGTGGTTTTTTTTTTAACTACTTTATTTTATGCTATCTTTCTTCACTTCCCATTTACTTTGACAGGTTGCCCCATTGGGGTAAGGAGCACCTCAACAAGAATTGAACCTATGTCTTTCTGGAAGTGGAATTGATCCACTGTCGATTGGAGATGGAACTGACTTGATTTTCTATGGACCGGGGTGACTTGCACTTATGAAGGCTTCAACAAATATTTCTTTCTAGCTTGTATTGTAAACTGTTCTCTCATGTAGTTCTCACAAAGTACATTTTTCTATGTTTAATATGTTATCAGGATCCCTGTGCTTCTCTTGCCATGGGGTTTTCAAATCCTTTAATGATTTCATGTTATTGAGGACCTATCTCGTTTAAATTATCTGCATGTAGATGCCTTTATTGCCCAGCAGTAGATAGAATTGCCGAAGAATAGTTTCAATTTTGATATCCTTTACTGCCAAGGCTATCCAACTGGTTGCCTGTCAGGGTATAGGTTGTCCCAGTAACGTTTTCTCGTGTTTTTTATTTATTGATTGTAGGTTATTGAATGTTTATTTCATTTTAGTTTGTTTCGAAGAAGATGTCTTTGTTTTATGTATATCTCTTGCCAGACAATAGAAATGCTAAAATTTGGTGTGTTCTGTTCCTCTGATTGTGTGTCCTTTCAAGGATTTCATTATATTATTACTCATTAAAAAAATTTATTTTAAAAGAAAAGATATTTTTTAGAAGATTTATATTTTAGAAGAAAAGCTATTTCTAAAAATATACAGTGGCTTCTTATGGGTTCTAAGGTGAACATGCCTCCTTTAGACTTACAACAGTTTCTAAGGTTTTCTCGTTTATTTCTGGGTCAATTTTGAGTAGGTGGGTAGGCCCTTGGCCCCAGATTTTAAACTAGCACTCTGATACCATGTGTAAGAGTCCTACTAACAGAGCCTAAAACTTAATACATTTAAGCATACAAAATTTCTTTCAACATATAAGCAATAATCAATTTCATTATTCAACATATCAACAACCGAAATTTAAATTTATGAACAACATGCTAATAAATTAACTAACCATCACATAACACCACATATTCATGAAAATACATAAATAAACATACCTCCATCTGATGCTAAATCCCCGATCTCTGGTTGTCCTCTCTGCTGCTTTGCCCAAAATTCTGCCCAAAACCAAATCTTCCTCCCTGCCAGCTAGGAACAAAGCCTGTCCGGCTCCCTAGCTCCAGGATTCCATGAGGATTCCTGGCCCCCGAGCCCAAAACTCCCAGCAACCTGGTGCACCCCTGTAACAATCCACCCAAACTCCAAAACCAGAAAAATATCAATCAAAAAATACAATCCTCTCCTCCAATAATGCTCCTCTCCCCCAAAATTTCATAATAATATCCCGAAGGCCTTTGCCCAGTCATATCCCCCCTCCATTCACCGACTCCTACCCTCCTTTAATGCCACCCACCTTATCCCTCCACTCAATGCTTCATCCCCCTGCATACATAAAGTTTTATAATAATAAATAAAAATTATTAAGCTTTTAATTCATTACCCAAACCTTTAATGAGTTAATTAATTAATTAATTAATTAATCAACCGATATAGACAATAAATAAATAAATAATTAATATTATTAATAAATAATCATTGTTTAACTAAAATATATTAGGACAGTTAATTATTTCTTTAATTATACTTGATAAACCTTAAGCAATCATTTAACTAGGGTTGTTACATTGTGGGAGGTATCATTTCTGGTCTAAATTGACCATCCAAGAGGGCACCTGGAGACTTATATCCAGGATCATTATGCTTCACAGGATTCATCTTCATCTTCTTGTTGCATCACCTTTGGTGACTTGATTCCTTCATCACACAGATTTTCTATGCAACCTTTCTGGAGGATCCAAAACAAATATTTGACATGACATTTGATAGGATAAACTGGAAGCATGGGGCATTATTTATATAGCAGCACTGTGGCATGATGCATAGTTTACTTGGCATACATATTCAAGATACACGAGGACTTGTAATTTTTTTTCTAGAGGAAGTTCCAACCAACATCGATTCATGATGAAGACGTGGGCAATATAAAATGCTCCATTCATGGAGTCCTATCTTGCCATGATGACATAGTATAACCAACATCTCCGCCATATTTGTTTTGCCCTCCAAAATGATATTCTCAGCAAAATTGTGGTGCCCTATATTGGATGGATGATAAACCCAAGATTTCCATTAATTAAGGCATATTCTTAGCAAACTAGAGGGTATATTGAAGTGTGAAACAATTAACTTATTTGTTGTAGCTTATGGTTGGATTGTTGGGTAGATTGTACAAGCAATGATACTCTTCCAACACCTGCACCAAAACATCAACCTAAGAGATGAATTTTGGGATGCATTATGAATAGAGTTAAGGTTCAAAACAAATGAGTTCTGGACCATCATGTTTGAGATAAACAAAACCTCCTTGGTATCTCTGCTATCTCTAAGGCTTATGAGCAACATACACATCATTTTACATTCAGTTTTCCGAACTTTCTCTTTCTAGACTTTGATATTTTATGACAACTGGGAATGAATGCCACCTACAACATCATTGGTTCAGACCTAAGCACACTTAGAATATACACTTTGAGAGTATATTTCGGTCTCTTCTTTGCCATTGTGTCTTTGGTACAATAAAGGATTTTTTGAAGATTTAGGTTGTCACTTTGTACCTATTGACAACATGCAACAAATGAACTAATGTTGAAGTATGCATGATTGTGCCATGGAAACAACAATATAACTTTGATGGAGCATTGAGACTGAGATACCATTTTCACTAAGTTTTCATTGGCAAGTTATGCAAGTTGTTAGATTGTTGTCATGACTGATCAAACATTCATCTCTCTACCATATATGTATGCATGGAGACTTATTTTCCTCACCTCATCTTGAATGATTTATTATTTATGGAGTATTTATGGGCTTTATCCTTGGAATGCTAGGCCTCTCCAACTCAATTTATGAACAAAACAATGACTGCAGTCATAAAGTTGTTTATAATTTCAAGCAGTCAATGTTTTGTTTCAAACCATAATGCATCACTTTGTAGCCATGTAAGGGATACATACCGGGGATATGAAGAAATGTATTGTTGTTTCTCTTCATGATCCCCTTTTCTCAAGAAGTAAGTGACCCTGTATTGGGCATGAATTTTGACTTGAGTGTATTCTCTTCCTCAATATGGAATAGTTTCGGCCTCCTCAAGTGTAATGAACATTCCGATTAGGGTTCTTTCAGAAATATAGGGAATTTTTTGAACCCGTACGAGGGATATTTGTGCCTAAACATGCTTTTCCAACAATTCTCTACCATGTCATATCCTCAACACATGAATCATATCACTCGTAGTGCATCATTGGAGCAGACCTAGGCAACAAGGAATGACATAGCACTCTTCTGCAACAAGACACCTATGGTAGAAGTACACTAGACTATCCTCACAGTGGAGATAGGGGAGGCAAGTATTGGAGAAGACTAGAGGAAAAAGGAAATATATTATCTTATGTATACTTGAACTTCACCATAAAGTAATGTATCACGTGGAGGTTTTGAAGAGAGTTTTGGAGTCACATTTGTGGGCCTATAATGTAGGCTTCATCACACACTTTTGGGTATGTGGCCACACATGAAGAACACTTCATACATTAGAATTTAGGAGGCATAATGCTTGGTGTATGAAGTATCCTTCGATGAAGTACATTGGGTTTTGAATTGACCTTGTGAGCTCCTTTACATAATACATATTTGAGGGCCCCTTGTTGAACAAGAATTGGATGCAGTGGCATCATTGGGAGATTTATTGTTGGTCGATAGTGGGGGTTTTGGCCCACTTGGAGGGGCAAGAGCTACATTGAATATTTTTTTGAGGAAAGGAAAAAATCAAGGAAGATAAGTTAAGCATTACCCTTTGGCTCCTAAAAGGATCAAAATATACATGGGGAGATAAATGGTCCTAGAAACATGCGAAAGTATATTTGTAGGTGAAGTATTTCAACGGTTGATCAAAATATGTTTATGTGTTTATATATTATTGTACATCGACTTATAAAATTACTTATATCTCAAAAATACACTGATAGGTCACAACCTAGCGAGACACCAAATTGATGTATGAGACCTGCTTGTTTGTGGGACAATGAATAAAACCTTTATGAATCCCACAAACATAGGGGTCTCATACATTAATTTGATGCTAGCAATGTCCTAGAAAATATGAATATCTTAACAATAATCAAAATTGTATTTTTACATTTCTATGTCTCCATAAGTTCTACATTGAGTTCTATACTTTACAAAACACGTCAAAACCCTTACCTTATCATTGTCCTTTCGCTAGATCCATTAGCCCATACAAATTGATAAGAGTTTTCCACAAGATTCATTTCCACCACCAAGACCTACATGAATCATAAAAGACAAATTCTTTGTATGAGTAAATAATATATAATCAAATAAATAGGCATTTAGTTATGTAAAATACTCTAGAAAAAAATCAAGTGGTCACATACCTTAATGAAATTCTCTTTGTTTCGAGAATAGGTTATTCTCTACTGAACAGGGCCAACCACGTGAAGGTGGAAGATCATACGCCCCCCCCCTCCCCCCTCACATCGCTCTCAATTCCCCATACCCAACAACTGATTTTGTTTATATAGAAAACATATAGACATTCATGCATAACTTCACTAGTCATCAAAACATATGAACATATAAACATTGAAGCATAATGAGGTAATTCATATAAACAATGTTTCATACTAGCAACATCGATAAACATCCAAATACAAGTCATAAATTTATACATCTAGTTTTTCTTTGATTTATGTTTTTTTACATTCATAAAATTGACGATTGGGATATCATAATCATCTTTTGACACTGTATTTCATGTGCCATGTCCTTCTATTGTTTGTGTTTCCATGCGCTCATGTACCATACTTCTGGTACATCCCTGGGAAGGGCATGGAGGCAGCTGTGCAGGGGCGTGAACTACAACAACGAAAAATGATCATATCGATATGTTGAAATATAATTGAAATAACTATTTCATTATTTTGATTAACATTACAATATTGCTCTTTACCCGTCTGTGTAGATGTGACAGTTGGTGCGTTAATTTTTTGTCCACTTGGTTCCTCTCACATTTCACCCTCCCGAGCTACATGCTCTTCCATTTAAAGAAGATAATATACAAGTATAAGTCAAGAAATAAATATCTGCAATCACAATACATATTTCTAATTCTGAAACATACATACCGAAATGTGTACTTTGTTCCCCAATATCATTGGATATGTGCTCCCTAGTATGAAGTAGTGTCTGCTGAATACCGCTAGATTCACTGCTGCGGTTTCACTGTTGCTTGAAAATAAACATAAATACTTAGTTAAGGGTGATATGATAAAATATGAATAGACTTTACAAGCATGCTACTGCGGTTTCCTTATTCATTTTATTTACCTGCATTTGCGTGGCTGGGTAGATTGGAGTCTGCCCTAAGATTCTATGATATTCAATCACACTTTTAAAACCGTGTTTGTAACCAAGCTTTAGGTCCTCCTCGGTGGCAGTAGTTTGGAACATATTTAACTACAATGCATAACACCACTAAAATTACCAATAACAAAAAAAGATATTTGTTCGCTACTATTAAATAAATATTCACCACAGTTAATCATTTAATTCTTACAATTCGAGCTTTTAGTTTTCCATAGCCACCCTGGCCTAGTTTATGTTGCCTGTGATTTTTCATTCTAGCCTTGGTTTCTTTGGAGGTGTCAGGTAGCCTATAAATGGAATTTTTGAAAAAAATTAGATATCAGAATTGTTACTTAAAACAAGAAAGAAAAACATAAATGAGCATATTTCACTAAGAATATGACATGTGTTGTACCTTGCTTTACGAGGTCATGAATGTCTTCCTTGTTTTTTAAACAAGTTCTCCTTTGCATCCTCTATCAGGGCTTTCCACTCTTTCTCCAGAACCATGGGAGGGCGCTCATGCTTGAGGTCTAACTGCAATTTCTCCCTATATTGGGCCCTGGTGTATTTTAAATTCTTGCCGACTAACTTTGTAACCACTTTCTTGTTGAACATATTGCCGAACAAGTTTACCATGTGGCCTAACAATTCATCTTTCTTTTTGCTATATTGGGTATTCCACCGTGTGCGAATGGTGGGGCCAAACAACTCCAATGCTTTGTCATTCAAGTTTATGTAGAAAACATTGTTTCCTGCAGAAACGTGTTATCCATTAATTTATAATAATCTCAACAAATGTCCATTTCAATTTCATGATAAAAATGAATCAATTAATTAACAAATACCTGCAATCTTCTGAATCTTGATCGAAACACATGCGTCATCCACCAGAAAGGTGAGATCTAGTGGTCCGATACTTTTAATTCGTGTTGTTCCATGAATAGCTTCCTCACCATCTACAATACGTTCATCTTCGGAGTCATGTGGAGTCCCAGGCTCCAACTCATCATGCTCCGGCGTGTCATGCCGGTTAACATCAGTGCGCTCATCAATGGATTTGAGGGGAACCTCAGGAGGGTCAAAAATCCTTATTTGTGCTTTGCTTTGTCAATTTTTTTGTTGCATTGGACCATCACTGCTACCTATAACAATTGCATGCTCGACAGTTTCCTAGGGCACGTCGTTTAAAAACTCCTACAAACAGAAAAATTTACTTTATTAGATCATATAGAAAATATAAAACAAAAAAAACATATATGAAATTGTCATAGCTGATAAAAATATGGAAGATGCCACTTACCCCAAAATTAGTTATTAGATTTTGTAGCTCTGCAATTCTTGCCCTGTCCTCCTGTGTCAGGGGTCTTTTGCGAAACAAAGCTAGATATTCTATGTTTTCCTTCTTCAAGGCCTTCACGACAGTTTCTATTGGGTCAGTGGAATAAAATATTTTGTCCTCAAGATCCTCATGGTCCAAATCGACTGTACTGGACTAAAAACATCAAACAATAAATGAAATTAAAATAATTTTAACATCAATTTTTTTTAGATATTGTAATCAAATTTAGTTATTATTAAGCACTAACAATTACCTGATGTTGTTTTGCAACCGATGACTTCCCACATTCACCCTTCTTTGATCTACTACGAGTGGGTGACTTCCCATGCTGACCATGCCACAATACATTAATGAATAAAATTAATGAGATGAACTTTAACATTTGAGAAATTTAGTTATTGTAGTCATAAGTTGTTACTATATTTAACATTTACTTGCTGAGGCACAACGGGTGCCTTTCCACGGTCACGTTGGATAGATGTAGCGTGTGATTTTCCACGGTCACCCTGAATAGATGTTGACACAATAAATCAATCAACAAAATTTATGAAATTCACCTGTAACATTAAAAAAATGAAATATTGCAGTAATATCAGAAAATAAATAATGAAATTTCAGAAATTTAGTTGTTGTAGTCCTAAGTTGTTACTATTTTTAACATTTACCTGCTGAGACACAACGGGTGCCTTTACATGGTCACCCTGGACAGATGTAGTGTGTGATTTTCCATGGTCACCCTGGACATATGTTGACACAATAAATTAATCAACAAAAGTTATGAAAGCAATTGTAACATTAAAAAAATGAAATATTGCAGTAATATGAGAAAATAAATAATGAAAAATGAAATATATGTAGTAAAAAATTAAAATATTGCAGCCATAAATTATAACAATGATTGAGTTGATTGGTATGTAAGATATTTACCCCCATATCCGCACCCCCTCCATATATTTGATTTAATTTGTAATCGATCAACAACTCTTCACTTGGAACTATTGTTTTTGTTGCACATACAAATATACGATTTCCTTCGCGTCCCTCAAATATGCAATTCAGTTGCTTAGTTGTTGCCACTGGTCGTGTACTATTTATAAAGCCTGCAATTTTTCCAAAAGCTTTTGGCCTTCCATCAATATACATAGTCACCCCTTTATTTTGATTGTTATCTACTAGTTGTATATAATTTGCGGCAACTCCATATCTCCACATACTTCACGCATATCGGACCAACATCAACCAATCATTGTATTTGTATAATGGTCCGACATACTCCATCAATTAAGTTACAGTGCCATAGCCTAGCTTTATTGCATCCATGGAAAATAACCCCAATCCATGTAAGGATGAAGGATTAATGCGATACATCCTCCCACTGGTGAAGAAATATGTGTCCACTTCAGGTAGCTCCTTAGGTACCCATCGTTGCACTATATGTCTATGCCTCAAGGGAAACTCAATGTAATCTATGCTCTCAACATCATAATTACATGACCCTTCGTTGGCAATAAAAAATTGCATGTGTATACAAAATCTTGTCCTTACCTTTTCAGATCTAGTTGATCTAGAACCGATATATCTAGTACAACACGTCTCACTTTCAACCTCTCTGAGTATATCTTGATCATCACTCGAGGAAGATAGATCTGAAATATACCTATTTGTTGGTACCTACACTCTTTAAAACAAGAATAGAAGTTATCGTGCGAATATAAGTTTGTGGTACCAACACTCAAAAAAATGAGAAGATAAGTTAGCGAGCAAATATTCAGTGAACCCATGTTTTAATTGGAGAATATACTTGATTCTATTGTATGTAAGAAACTTATTGGGGTCCTTGTTTACTTGATTCATATCATACTTGGCATCCCATTATTTTTATCTTGGTTTGCTTTGGGGTGTGAGTCTTCTCTTTTATAAAATGACCTAGATTGTAAGATTTGTGAAAACTATGGAAGAATTTAAGATGAAAAAGGTTCTTGGTGACCGTCAAAGGCACCCAATTGTTTAACTTTCTCTTCTAAGAAAGGTTGAATGACAAATCTTACAAACTAGGGCATTCTTGAATCCAAAATCAATTCCATACTTAGCCTTATCAAAACTTGTTTTATAACTTCATTTACTTCTTATTTTCTTTCAGACATGTCAAAACATTTGATATGTCAAAACATGCTCTTGAAGAAGTTTAAGAGTTCAACAAGGCTTTCCTAATTCTTGACACATTGTTCAATACTTCCCTAACTGGCTTGTTATAATAAGGTATATTTTATGAAATTGTCTTCTTCATAACTTGAGGGTATTCACTCTTCTTACGACATCCATTTGTACCTCTAGGATTTATGGGCTCAGGTAGTAAGAGAAAAACAAATTTCTCCAGATTCAATGGAGGGTTGGATAAGGAATTCTATCAAGAATTTAATCAATGTATCCATCATCTAGAAAGCAATGATTTTAGACTTCCCCTCGGTTGGAAACTAGCTTGTATGGTGTGTTGGTAGAAGAACAAAGCTACAAGTAGGGATGTACCCATGGATAGGTAGTGGTGAAAATTACATGCTTCCACATCATATAATAATGTTTTTAGGGTCTTGAGGCTTTTATAATTTGTCTTGGAGAGCTAACTTGAATAAAAATACTATTTGTCACCAAGGTTGGCTTACCCGGAGGGACCTAGTTTTCGGGACGAAGATGTTGATACTTGGGATAGATATGTTGGAAGTCTCAAATCAAGTTTTGTAAGGATCAAGGACAAGGAAGATACATTGGTCTTGTATTTGAATCCAATAAGGGATTATGCTCCTAGAGAAGGCTATAGGGCCTTGGTTGCATGAGGGAATGAATCTCCTTCACAATGGTGGTGGAAAAAGGTATGGTTGTTGAAATTCCTATCTAAGTAACAATTTTTTACGTGGCATTTACTAAATAATAAAGTACTCGCCTAGGATCCCCCGGGGTGTATAAAAATGAGTTCAAGTGTAGTTCAATGGAGATGCTATCTTCTTCCATGCAATCCTTTTTCATTAACGGAGAGAGTTATAGAAGCAATGTGGATCACTTCTCTTCTCACACTATTCCTGTCCTTCTCTCCAAATCCATCGACATTCTCTTTTCCCAATTACGCATTGCAACTTTGTAGGGTGGGGAATTGAGTATTCACAACATTCCCCGTACCAACATGGAATATTGTGACTGTTGATGCACTTTAGTATGGGATATATAATTAGTGAACTTCATAGATGAATGTGACAATGCGTGAGATAAATTACAAAGGTTCAAGGAAACATCACGAAGGCTTATATGGAAGTTGAGAGGTAGAGGACCCAGTTTGAAGCTAAGGTCAAATAATCCAATCCAACTCATGACAAATTCACTATGGAATCATGCAAACACATTATGGATTTGAGTTATGGAGAGTTGGAATACCAGAGATCTAGGTCTATCCTTTATATGGAATACTTCGATTTGGAGGCATTTGTCCCTGTGAATCAAGATCTTCTATCTGTTCAAACCATTATTATAAGCGTTCCAAGAGTGTAAAAGAATATTAATACACAACTATTGGATACAAATAGCAGGTTACATTTGCAATATGCCTCGCTAGAGCCTATTTATTGTCTTGGAAAAATGTTAAATATTGTTTTAAAAATAAGCTTAAAAGTCGAAGTTTTAATTGTTTAGTTAAAGTTGAGATAAAAGAAGATTTAATAAACACTTTTATTTAATTTCATAAACATGATTTGAAATATTTATTATTCCATATATATGATATATATTTTGATAAAAACAAAATTATACCACTCTGCATAACCAAATCCTCATTCATGTAGAGTCAAACTTAGTGTATGAGAAACTCACACATGAACCTATCCACTATTAAGTGATGAATGGAGCACATGGGTAGTATAGCGTTAGGGTTAGGGTAGAATAGGTTTATTGGGGACACCTTAGGATTTTATTTTAGGAATTTTTAATTTTTTTTGTAAAATCATGGGAAATTCCGAGGGACAGTATCACACGCAAGTCTCGGCCTCGATCTCGGATGGCCCTGCAAGTCTATCCCAATCACACCTGCACCTAAGTCCCAAGGAAAACAAATACACCAAGATACAAATGATTTTATAGCTATATTTTTAAAAGGCACATTGGTTAATTATTTTTGTAAAATCATGGGAAATTCTGAGGGCACTTTGTATTCAAGGGTTTTTATCAGTAGTCACCCGAATCAAATCAATGAAACAATGCTAGAGATCAGTATCAAAAGAAAGGTTAGGGTAGATTAAATAACATACCATTCTCGCACCCTCGATTAGGTTAGGATAGGATGGCCCTCGATTCCCTCCTTGCCCTCGACAATCTCACGTGCAGGTCTCAGTATCAGTCTCGGATGGCCCTCGGTCTTGGTCTCCACCTAGGCAGTGAACGCCCTCGAAATTATCGTATGGCCCTTGGTCTCGGTCTCCACCTAGGCAATGAGTGCCCTCAGATGGCCCTCAGTCTCGGTCTCGGTCTCCACCTAGGCAGCGAACGCCCTCGACCTTCTCCTACACAACTGTAGGTCTTACTCTTAGATGGACCTCGATTTTGGTCTCCACCTAGGCAGTGTGCGTCAATGTATGGCCGGGAATCGGGATTGGTTTTTCTCTAGATTGGATGAGGTTTTTCTGATCAACTAGTAGACGGGCGCCCAATTTTGTTTGTAATGAATGGGCGCGGGCGCGAGTTTGGCATACATATTTTAGTTATAAAGGGATTTAAACTCTCCCTATCACAAGATACTATGTTTGTTTACATCTTTGGAAAGCTATCTTTCACACCTATTCCAAAGCCCTATAACTAATCTAATGTAGGTTTGCTACCAGAAAATATAAAAATGTCTAATCAATTTTTATAAGAGCTTTATTTTAAGGCTGTTTTTACTCAAGAGGAACATGGTGTGGACTAAATGATGTTTTGACCGAATCTAAACAATGAAAAGAAATGAGAATACAAATATTTCACTTCGATGAAATCTATATTACGAGAAGGAGAAAATGTATATCATTCCCAGATGCACAATGTCCCAATTTTTATTTATTAAACTCATCAATATCAAGAAATTCAATAAATGAGCCAAAGAGACTATACACCAGAATTCAAGACCAAAAAATGCCAAAAAACATGCAATTCCGCTACATCAAATGCAAAGATGCCCCTAATCTAATATAAAGCAAGAAATTAAAAATTTTTGTTTCAAAGATAGCTAAAATCAATAGCAAATCGATATGAAACAAAGCAACCCAAACAATTTTCTCTTTTAAAACAAACTATTCAATAAAAGAAAAAGTTCTTTCACCAAACAATTCTAAAGAAAAAACAATGCTTTGTAATTGAAAGACACTCAAATCAAGAGATCAAATATTTCAAAAGAAAACAAGCTAAAGCAAAGATGGCTAAAAGTAGCTCAAAGATTGTCAAGCAGACTGTAAACAGACTATAATCAAACCCAAAAATTCACTCCAGAACCATATCACGGATCTGGGCAAGAAAAACCATCAAAAAATATTTTTTCCACAATCGTCGCAGGCTATAGACCAACATAGAGCGATGAACCCTGATCGTCGCAGTCCAGAGAAAAAATATAGTGCGACGATGCCGCACTGCGTCAAAAAGGTAGGGTGCCACGATCCTAGATTGTCACACTGTCCTTCAAAACAAGGTGCGGCGATCAAATGAAAATGGAAAAAATAAAAAGCATGAAGGTTTTTCCAGTGAATTTTAATAGTCAGAGAGTCAAGTTGGATCTCCCAGTGACTCAGAAAAAAGAACCTAAGCAATCAAAGCAAGAAAGCAAGACAAATTAGGAAAACAATCTGTATCCCCAGTATGGTCACCAATTTTGTTATCGGGCTAATTGTTAAGTGCGAACACAAATCAATCCCCCTAGCTTCACTACGAAACTAGAACAAAATGAGACAATACACTACTCTTTCCTTAGATTTCAATTATCAAATGAGAAATCGATCTAGAACATACCTTTTAAATATCAAAGATCTGACTTCGCCAATGCAATCCAAGCTCCATCACGAGGCTTATGGATAAATATCTGCAAAAGAACACAAGCCAACGAAGACAAGAATAACATAGTCTATTTGATATGAAACTATGTACCTTGTCAATGAATCATACAATATGAACAAATAACATTCATATAGGAAAGAAACGTATATCTGTATTAAAGAATGTGGAAAAAATATACAACCAGATGCCTTGATGTTTTCAGGTTCCTTCCAACAGTTCCTTGCTTCCCACACACTTCTAATCCATGGATTCTGAGACTGTAGATCTGATAGCTACTCACAATCTATCTTGACAAAGCAAATCTCAAATCCAATATACAAGCTCCAAAGAATCCAAGCTACAAAACCCAAGCTAACTTTCTCCATGAGAGATCCTCTCCTTTTATAAGTTGAAGAGGATAAGGTGAGGAGGTTAGGATGATCCCACTAAATCAGAAAAGAGAGTAATATCGAAACCATTTGGAGGCCACCTCACCATAGAATCTTCTCCTTCTAGAAGCATTGAGAAGATTCCCATTTTTCCCACGTACAGAAATCGTCGCACCCTAGCTATATTGCAGCCTATGACGACATCACAGTCTAGCTTTAGAGCAGGGTGCGACGATCAGGCATCACCACACCCTGTGTATAGTGCATCATGTAGAGATCTTTCTTAATAGGGTTTTTACAAAGTTCTTCTCCCTTCTTTCTTCAAGAATTCAGGCCACTGATCCTTCTAAAGACAAAGGATAGGTTTACATCATTAACGGTCATAAGGGTGATGAAAATAATGTGTAACAATTGAAAGAACACATTCGGTTGATGTTCTACCGTGAAGTTTTCCATGGTTTCCTGATGTAGTAGGAAACAAAACTCTGTGGTCTTGAGTACCACAGAGGCAGAGTATATAAACATCGGGTGTGCAAATCAATGTGGCTTCACAAGCTTTAAACATATTTACTTAACCATGAGATGGATCCTATGATGATAACCAAGAGTCGTGAGTAAAGATCCTTGATAACCCAGTGTTTCCTGATGGATCAAAATACAATGAGATGAAATATACTTATTTCAGAGATATGATGCATAGAAAAATCGTACACATGCAATACCTTCCTACACATGAGAAAGATTGTAGATATCTTCACCAAAATAAACTTCATGAAGAATGGCTCCCTAGTTGAGAGGGAGTGTCAAAAACTCCAACCAAGAAAAAATTCAAAATACATCCGTATGAGACTTGGCTTGATAAATAATTCCTACCTAGCTGAGAGGGAGTGTTGATGAATGAAACTATGTGAGACATTCTCTAGCTTACAAACCTTTTAGGTGTGGATCATTGCAGCTATGTGAAGTCTTTTTCTCAGCTTACAAACCTAAGTGAAAGCCCCTAATAAGGGTACACAGTTCTTTCCTGAGACAGAGCTAGGAATGTAGAGATGACCTCCTCCATTCAGAGATTTGAGAAGAACTCCAGATGATTATCTAGTGGGAAAGGCGATCTGATGAGTTGGACATGACTGTGGCTGAGCACAAGGTGAATATGTGAAATCCCAAAGTGCTGGGTGCATCATCATGTGAAAAGAAATGAAGATGATGTGTTATCCTACTCTGAGAAGCAAAGTTGATGAGAAAAATCCAGATGATTCTCCTGTGTGTGGCAGTGGGAAAGAAGATCTATAGAGTGGACGTGCCTGTGGATGAGAACAGGTGAACGTGTGTAGATATTGTTCTTCTATGTAATGCAGTGAGTCTGAGATATGACATCCCTATGGATGTGCCCCTAGTGGATGAGCACTAGTGGGTGTATCAGATCCTTTTCTATATGTTGTTCAAGAGTCAGACCTGCCTGTAACCCTAATTGTTATGTAAAGGGTACAGGTCGGCCCCACCTTAATGTGATTAATAATAGATGTAAAAGATCATTAATATGGTTAATATTAATAATAATAATAATAATAATATTGTGACTTAGTGAGGTCGGCCCTGTTGATCCAATATATACTTCTGTAGACATGTTTTAGGTTAGTATAAGAAAAAGGTGAAATCCCCATTGTGGAAACATATCTCTCTTGTGAATTTGGAAATTTCAGCAAGTACATCTACTTGGGAAAAGGTGCACACCTCTCTTGGGCACTAATATTCTAGGTTTTGAGCACCCTCTTGTGTGCTAGGTATTTTTTGGTGGTGAAGGTCTTTATCTTGAAGAATATAACAAAGGATTTGGATGGGTTTTCTTCCCTTGTTGAGAAGGGTTTCTGAGGATACTTCTTGTGTTCTTATGCATGGTGTTTCTTCTTGTGATCTTGGTTGATGCAACATTATTGTTTATGGTTAAGTGAAATGATAAAAATGAAATGAACTTCATGCTTAACCTAGCTTATGAAAAATAAACAATCAATAGAGTGGAGACAGAAAGGCCTACGAGGTCCTCTAGGAGAATTTACATAGAGTAGCAGAGGTGACTAGGTGCATACATTGTTATATTAAACTTCTTTGATTTCTTCTTCTTTGAATCCATACTTCATTGCCCAATTATTAAGTAGGCCTCAAGTGTTCTAACTCTAATGATCCTAAGCCACTTACTATCAATAGAGTGGAAATAGAAATGCCTACGAGGGCCTCTAGAAGAATCTACACAGAGCACCAGGGGTGACAAGGTGCATACATTGTTATATTAAACTTATTTGATTTGTCCTTCTTTGAAGACATACTTCATTGTCCAATTACTAAGTAGGCCTCAAGTGTTATAACTCTAATCCTAAGCCACTTACTATCAATAGAGTGGAGACAGAAAGGTCTATGACGTCGTCTAGGAGAATCTACATAGAGCACTAGGGGTGACAAGGTGCATACATTATTATATTAAACTTCTTTGATTTCTCCTCCTAAATGTTGTCTAATTCAGTCCATACCTTGGTTCTAAGCATTTCATGAGGTTCCAAGCATTCTCATCTACCAAATTTCAGTCCACACTATATTATACGCGGGGGTCAAGTAGCACATGATTAGGCGCATTCATGCCTTAATGGGGTCAAGTAGTATGTTGGCACAGGGGCAGACCCAGGGTTCAACGCTACAACAACGCACCAATAAAACCCTAACTACTGGCCCTTTCGGAAACACCTGCGAAGCAGATGAAATCTCACCCGAGATAGAGGCAGGGGTGGTTGCAAGACTCAGATGTCTGCAACCTTAGCTGGGACACAAATTTGTGATTCTAACGCTTAACAGAGCACTTAGAAATTAACCTTCATCAATATTCAGTTCTTAGTAACAACACAGATGTACCCTAATTACAGAGTATCGCAGTATGCAACCAGATCCATCATCTAATAACACTTAACATAACATGAACATATTAGATCTAGAAGATTCAAGCACTAAGCACATCCATATAGGTCAGATCTATCATTAATTCACATGATTAGGCACAAAGCAACATCAGATCTATCTGACATGCATCACATAGAAATACATTGATGCATCACAAAAAGCAGAACAACACAACATGTACGTGGTTCACCCCCACCCTGGGGATACGTCCACCAACTCTTCTTCTTTATTAATGTCTTCAATCGGTTACAACACACAGTCATCAAAAACCCTTCTGTGCACAGGGAATAAGAACTGCGCAGCTCACTAGATCCTTCTTCCTTGTGTCGTAGCAAAAAGCCTTCTATAATCTATTTAATAACTTGCACTTAGCTATGTATCCCTTCTACAGTCATGGACAGAGAACTACTAACACTTAGCTTACATAACATATATAGGCTACCATCCCTTACTTACTTCACCTAGACATCTATTTATACATAAGTGGGCCTAAGCATGGGTGAACCCACAGGTCGACATCTCTTTCCCATTACATTGTCCCAAAAACCCAAAAAGGGGCCCGAAAGTGGGCTGAGATCCCATGATCTCTGCTTCGTCTAGTGCTCCATCTTTGACAGGCTGTCGAAGTCCCAAAAATGGTCAAATATGACCAAGTGTTCCTCAAAACTTGGTCAAGGGCCAACAGCCCCCCAACACTCACCTGTGACTCATCCCGAGTCACTCTAGTCTGAGAAATTCTGCTTCGAACTCCTTGAGCTTGGATCAAGCTGCTTCGATCTGCTGCAGTGCTACTACTTCTTTCTTAGTGAACTCCTGAATAAGTGCATCATTGACTGGTCCTTCGAGGCGTTGTTCTGCTGTACTCACAACATGTTCAATTTCTACTCCTTGGATTTCAAGTTCAGTGAATAGTTGACATGCCTTTTGTTTCACTGGTTGAAGTCATTGAGAGATTTCCATTACTTTACTCTGGAGTGTGCGTACTTGTTATTGGGTCATGCATTGCTCTGGAAACCTCTTCATTCTCTCAACTAGTGACAAGGGATTTAGCTTCACTTGTAACATGTCTGCCTACTGCTGTGCGTGTTGGATCTACGACTCTAATGCCTGTAATTATGGACTTTCCGTGAGGCTTTCATACGTCTCGGCGCTTCTGGAGCTCAACTGCGTGTATTCCAAGGCAAAGGCTTTTAGTCGGTCAACTGCGCTTCGAGCATTGGCCTCTCTTAGGTCTCTTATTTCTTGAGGTATCTCAGTCACAGTGCAAAGTTCCAGATCTGTGATGCACTGCTGAAGTTGTTGGATCACTCCTTCCAGTTGTGCCACCTGTTGTGGAACTCATTCTTCTATTTGGACTTCGAGGAGTGTCACAGAGAGAAGTGCTTTGTGAACTTGTTCCTGTACTTTGAGTTTCTCTGCGAGCAACTGTTCTCTGTCTTGCTGTAGCATTGCTTTCTCTTTCTCCCACTTTGCTTGAAGAGCTAGTTTTTCCTGTTCTACATTACTGCGCTGTTCTAGCATATCTTTCTGTGCCTATGCCAAATCTTGGGTAGCATGTACTATCTCTTCCTGAGCTTGTCGAAGGCAAGCTTCAACTTTATTGGCAATCTGGTGCAGTTGGGCTAGCTCATCTCCTAGTTCTTCTGTTCCACTTGTCGAGGGTGCAATAGAAACTGCATGGCTGGATTGTAGTGCCTGTTGCACTTCTCTAAGTTCTCCCTTGATTTGGCTGAATACCTCCTCCTTCTTCGCTTCTTGCTTTTCCGCGATCTCCAATGAAGCATCATTCAACGCAACGACTAAGAAGTTGAAATCATCTGAGGTGAGAGTAGTCTTAAACGTAGCCCTGGTGTCTCTGGATTTCTTTCGGGACGAAGACCTTGGCGGGGTAACCTCCCCCTGCTACATGATTAGGCACAATCACGCCTTAATGGGGTCAAGTAGTACATGATTAGGTGCAGTCACGCCTTAATGGGGTCAATTAGTACATGATTAGGCGTAGTCACACATAGCTCCTATTGTTTTCGAGAATAGTTCATTCTCTACTAAACAGAGGCAACCTATTGGATTACTAAGAGGGGGGGTGAATCAATAATAGAGCAATCTAATCCTTTTTAACCATATAATCCAAGTATTATATCAATGTATCATTATCATCCAATAACTGCAGAGTAAATAAGAAATGAACAAATGAATAATCATACACATACATAGTACACCGGTGTTTTACGTGGAAACCCAAAGCGGGAGAAAACCACATAATGCTTTTTCTTATAGGTCTTGAAGAATTACATTCATTGGAAGCACCAAATTCCTTTGTTTTCCAGTTGCAAATGGAAGGAGGCTCCAACCCCCTAGTTTCTCAGGCTACAACCTGAGGGAAGCTCCAACTCCCCAATTCTATGGCTACTACCAGAAGGAGGCTACAACCCCTTCAGTTATCTGGCTACAACCGGAAGGTGGCTACAACCACCTATCCTTGCCTCGTCCAACCTCCCTGAAGTAGAAGTAGAATGATAGAACCACTGTCACACTATCACTGTGAGATATACCACTGTACAACTGTGTCAATCTGTACCACTGACCTGCATCCAACCTATACAACTTCCCTGTAATCAATCTGTACCTGAACTGAACATGTATAAAAAAAATACAACATGTACGTGACCTATAGTGCTGCATGACGTGTATGTACGTACCCTATCTGTTATGCAACCTGCATATGTACGCGATCAAACTGTTATGACGCCTGTGTATGCCTTCTAAAAACTCGGTTTTTCTTTCTCTTGAGAACTTCTAACCCTCTGTAACGTTTTCACATAGATCTGTAACTTGTTACTGTATCCAGACTGTAACTGTACCCTGTGCATGCATCCTCATACATAACCTTTACCCAAAGCATATATATCTCTCTCTAGTCATGTGCCATATAGGTGTGTGTAATCATGAACAATTATAATAACCCTCACATGATCTAGTCATCAATCTCTTTTTGATATTCAACCTCTCAATCAACCACTTCAAAAATGCAAGCTCTCAACCATGTACCACAAAACCCTTAGCCATATGACAATAAATACAAGATCTGCCTCAACAAGAAGTATCAATGATAAATATACCAACATTGTATTTTTGTAGATTTGACTTATGCAGAAGATCCCATGCAACCACTAGTCTCTCTAAGGAGAATCCTCTAATCTCCATAACCATTTCTCATGCTTACATCAAAATCCAATTATTCATAGAAATAAGTCATACCTTTTGAACAAATGGATATATCTGATGTATCTGAGCACTGTATACCTTCTTGGGACCTTGATCTTAGAATATAGAACCTCTGCATCTTCATCTCTTCAATTTTTCATGTCTTTACCAACATGTACACACCCTAATACATTGATAGCCCGCGTACACCTCAGTATGTACACACCCTAATACACTGTCAGCCTGCGTACGCCTCAGAAAATAAGGTTTTTTGTATTCTCTGTTATTCCAAGAATTTCACCGTCAACCCTTCGTACTACCTTAGACTTTCGCAACTTCAGATGTATCAATGAGTACTTGCAATAAGTCTCACACAACAAAAGATATTCAATGTGTTCAAGTGTGATTAAATGAGAGAGCCTTGCCTCTTATTTATGCTTTCATGTAGCATCCCACTTTCCTTATTTAGGGAGTTATCCATTAAATTTATTATTTAAATAATTTATTTTGCAAACACTTTGACTTTTAGGGGCTTCTATATGACTCATGAGGGTTCTCCAACTTCATATGGACATAACTCTCTAACCGTGAGGAGTTAGGTGACGTTCCACATACCACTAGAAATGGCATGATAAGAAATATCCATCTAGGATAGTTTCACTGACAAATTCACTGACCTTAATATCATTATTCCACAATTAAGCATGGGTTCTCTAACCATACTTCTAGGATAACTCAATCCGCAAAGCGTATTCCCATGAGAGATTTCACCATAAGGGGACCACTTTGGAGTTCATCCATTTGTACTTCTTATCAACTATGACAAGACAATAATGAGTCATATTTACATCAAACAAAATTGGGTCCATTACCCAAACCTTTGTGCTACCAGAATTTCTTCAAGGGTTGACATCAATGACAACCAACCTTAATCAACAATCTCCCCCTTTGGCATTGATGGAAACACTATGATGCACTACTGAAATAATGTCATGCAATACTGAATTCATATCACTCATGCTCCCCCTGGAACCATGCCTCTGTCCTCTGCATCTCTGTGACCATTTCTCCCCCTGGAATCATGCCTCTATCATATACATCTGATAAATATATCCCCCTTTGTCATCAATGGAAAATGTATCTTTCCATCCGAGGTTGCTCCCCCTAGCTGAATTGTCCTCTTTATGGTGCTTCCTCGTGTACATCTAAGACATATAAGATAATCATTCAAAAGCATTCATTTTGGAGTAGAAATAACTCCGAGTCTCTGGCGAAGATACTCAAAGGCTTCCCATGGAAGTGGTTTTGTAAATATGTCTGCCACTTGTTCTTTGTGCCCACATACTCAACTTTGATGTTATTTTCTGCAACCCGTTCCCGTAGAAAGTGATACTTGTTGTGATGTGCTTCATCTTGGAGTGCATCACCGAGTTCTTTGAGATACTGATGGCGCTTGTATTATCATAATAGATTGGAATGGGTTCATCATACTCAACCTGTATATCTGTCAGAGTTTGTTTTATCCAAAGAACCTGTGTACAACATGTTGCTGCTACAATATACTCTGCCTCGACTGTAGATAGAGATATTGATGATTGTTTATTGCTTATCCATGATACTAAACACTCACCCAAGTATAACGATGCTCTACTAGTGCTTCGTTGGTCATCAATACAACCTGCCCAATCTGCATATGTGTAGGCAATAAGTGATAGATCCTTTCCTTTTGGATACCATAATCCAAACTCTTTTGTTCCTTTGAGATATCTGAAAATCCTCTTCACTGCTAATACATGTGATTCCTTTGGTGCTGCTTGAAATCATACCACCTGTCCAAATGCCTACATTACATCTGGTTTGGATGTTGTCACATATAGTAGACTACCAATCATTGACTTGTATTACCTCTGATATGTAGACTTTTAATCATCATCTTTTCTCAACTTGCAACTGGTTTGCATGGGAGTGATAACTGGTTTGCAATCTTCCATTCCAAACCTCTTTAACATTTCTCTAATATACTTGGTTTGAGAAATAAAAATTCCTTGGTCTCTTTGACGTATCTGAAGTCCCAGAAAGAAGGATAGTTATCCAAGTAATGACATTTCAAATTCATTCTGCATATCCTTTGCAAATTTCTGGCTTAACCTATCATCATCACTACCAAAAATAATATCATCAACATAAACTTCAACTAATAAAATACTATCTTGACTTATCTTGATGTAGAGGTTGATGTCTACACTTCCTTTTCTGACCCTTGCCTATTGTAGATATTTTTCCAGTCTAGAGTTCCATGCTCTAGGATCCTGTTTTAAACCATACAACGCCTTCTTTAATTTACACACATAATACATGTTCTCTGACAACTGAAATACTTATGGTTGTTCAATGTAGAGTTCTTCTTCAAGTTCCCCATTCATAAAAGATGATTTTATGTCCATCTGATACACTTTAATATTTTTGGAGCATGCATAAGCTAAAATCAATTAAATTGCTTCCATTCCGGCAATTGGGGCAAATGTCTCTTCAAAGTCGATTCCTTCAACTTGTGCACATCTTTTACATACCAATCTAGATTTGTTCCTTGTAACCTGTCCATATTCATTCAATTTATTCTTGTATACCCACTTTGTGCCGATCACATTCTTATCTTTTGGTCTTGGAACCAATTCCCAAGTGTCATTTTTCTCTATTTGATCTAATTCTTCATCCATGGCCTTATTCCAAAATTCATCATTGCTGGCCTCTTCAAAACATGTTGGTCCAATCGTAGATGTGAGTGCTAGGTGCGTTTGTTCCGGTGAACCCATTCTTCTTCTAGTCTCAACTCCTACATCTTTGTTTCCGATAATATGATCTGAAGGATGATTCTTTTGTACTCGTCTTCTAGGTGTCTTTGGAGGAACTTGGTGAACTTGCTCTTCTATTTATGTCGGATCCTCTTCATCTTCCCCTTCTTTTTCATGTTCTGTTTCTTCTTCGTAAAGTTGTTCCATTGATTCATTTTCTTCTTCCTTTAATTCTTGTCTGCCTCTTTCATCAATTGTTACGTTGATGTTTTCCACAACTTTGTTCAATCTCAGGTTGTAACACTTGTATGCTTTCCTTGTACTTGAGTAACCAACAAGTACTCCTTTGTCCACACGCGAGTTAAACTTTCTCATTCTTCCATCTTCTCTTTTGATGTAGCATTTTCTTCCAAAAACTCTGAAGTGCTTCGCATTTTCTGGTCTTGCTTTCGATAGCTCGTAGGGAGTTTTGTCAGTGTTGTTTATGAGCATTACTTTGTTTTGAATGTGAACTGTTGTATGTACTGCCTGTGTTCAAAAAATATCTGTCAATTCGGAATCCAATAACATTGTTCGAGCCATTTCCTATATTGTCATGTTCTTTCTTTCAACAACTCCATTCTGTTGAGGTGTTCTAGCAACGAAGAATTGCCTTTTTATTCCATGACTGCTGCAATAGTCCATAAATTCATTTGAGGTGAACTCTCCTCCATTATCAGATCTCAATCATTTTATTTTTGAATCCATTTCATTTTCAACCATTTTCTTGTAGATCTTGAAGTTTTCAAAGGCTTCTGACTAATTCTTGAGAAAGCAGACTGCAGTCATTCTTGTATAATCATCAAGTAACAACATAAAGTATGTATCACCTTTTAAACCATTTGTTGTAGTTGGTCCAACTACATTAGTATGCACAATTTCCAGTGGTCTTGTCGTTGAATATTCATTTGATTTGAACTTGGTCTTTGTTTGCTTTCCTTGTTGACAATGCTTGCATAAAGTGTTGGTTGGTTTCGTGATCTGGGGCATTTCTATGACTGCTTATCTTTTGCTGACTTTGACAAGGTTATCAAAATGTATGTGACCCATTCTTATGTTCCATAGCCAACTTTCATCTTCCTTTCCTAGACAACACTTTTCATTTCCAATTTCACTTAACACATATATGTTGCTTGAAGTTCTCGCAGCTGTAGCAATCAATTTTCCTGAACCTTCTTTTCTTATCTCTCACTTTTGTGAATCGAAAGTAACTTTATGACCTTGGTCACACATTTGACTCACACTTAGAAGATATTTCACATCTTATGAACATTGTCTACCTTTGTATTCTTGTTCCCAATTCTGACTATGCCTTTTCCAATGATTTTAGCTGAATCATCATTTCTGAAGGAAACTGATCCATCTCTTTCCTTTCTTAATGTAAGAAACCTGTCTCTATCACCTATCATGTGTTTTGAACAACAATTGTCAACATACCAACCACGTTTCTTCTACTTATCTTGTAGAGTGAGTGTGTATTCTTCATTGCTATACTGATTCTACTTTCTTATTCATGTCCTTTTCTGAGGTTCACGTCTGTGACTGTTGTTATTCTTTTGTGGTTCTCTAGGAGGGACTATCATTCTGCAATCTTTGGCCATGTGTACAAATTTGTTACATTTGTAACATTCCACTTCAGTGCTCAAAGATTCAAACCTATTGTAACTTCTTCTTTGTGTTTCACTAGGCCTTCTTGGATAAATATTTTTTGTATGACTTTCAAAGTTGTTTATGTTCCTGTTGTTATCTCTGGAATTCACAGATTTATGTCCAAATTTTTTACATCCATAACATAAACCAAAAAACATAGTTTGATACCTGGGAGTTGAAGATCTTCTGAAATTAAGTGTTGTTATGAATCCTTCTTCTTCCTGAAACCTATCTGTTTATGTCAGTCGTTGATTCTGAAATTTGAATATTCTCGGTGGAGGAGTGTCCCTGTAATTTTCTCTGTAGAACTTTCTATCCCCTTTGATTGTTTCTGCATATCCTTTTGGATATGTTTCTTGTTTTTTTGTTTTGGAGCTTGATCCCTTTTCTGTCTGATTGTATTCAAGTCTGGACTTGTCATGATTAGGCCTTTGACTGCTGATAATGTCATTCAAAACTTTTGAGTTGTTTTGCATATTTTTGTTTTTAAGATCCTTTCTTATGTGACAATCTCTGCTTCCAAATTTTCAATGATCTTGTCTCTTCCTTCTAGATTCTCTTTGAGTTCTTCTTCAATTCTTTTATCTTCTTCATTTGAACCTTCAAATTTGTGATCATTTGTTCTAATTCCTGAGTTTCTTCTTTCTTTTCTAGTTCTGCTTGTAGCTTCTTATTTTTCCTCTTTTCTCTTCTGATAACTTCTATTGCACTCAACAATTCCTCTCGGTAGTCAATATTTGCCTCTTCAATTTCTTCTTCGACTTCTTCATATTCTTCTTCGGCTTCTTCATATTCTTCTTCAGAGTCTTCTACTGCCATGAATATAACTCTTTTTGTCTCACTGTCACTGACTTCATCTTCATCTGATGATGAGATGTATTCTTTGGTGTGTAAGATTTTCTTGAAAAATTTCTTTGTGGTTCTTTTGCCTTTATATGTTTGTTTGATTTTTGAGTAACCTTCATCATTTATCCTTTTCTTATGAGAAAATTTGTTAGCAAAATGACCAATACCATCACAATTAAAACAAATTAAAGGAAACTTACCTCTATATCTGTCATTGGTTCCCTTGTTCAGTATTTTGACAAAGTTGGCCACTTCTTCATCATCTTCTGAGACATCACTATTGCTGCTATGTTCTTTTTCTTGTTGTTTTCCCTTTTGCTTTAATATTTTGGATGCTTTGAAGGTTGTTTCTTTTACATCTAGATTTTTCCGTTTAGTTCTCATTTCATATGCTGTGAAGATTACATGTAGTTCGTCCATGCTTATTGAGTTTAGATCTGCTCTTTCTTCTAGTGTTGATATCTTAGGGTCAAATCTCATAGGAAGAGATCTTAGTACCTTTTGAACAATTACATATTCTTGAATTTCTTCTCCCAATCCCATGCTTTCATTTACCGTTTCATTGACTTGTAAGAAGTAAGCTACAATATTCTCATCTTCCTTCATCTTTAGTTGTTCGAACGAACCTCTATAATTTTGAAGCTTTACTACTTTGACTTTTGAATATCCTTCATAAATATTTCAAAGTTTTCCCCAAATCTCTTTAGCGGATTTACAATGTGAAACTTTTGTGAATATTGTTTCACCAAGACCATTCAGAAGTGCATTTGTGGCTTTGGAATTATTTTGACCGAGTTTCACTGCTTTGTCACTTGTTGGTGGAACTGCTAGTACTGTGTATCCATCTACAATTGATTTCCAAATTTCAAATCCCCATGCCTGTATATATGTCTTCATCCTTATGTTCCAAAATGCATACTTATGTCCATAAAACTGTGGTATTCCATTTTTATACAAGTTGTTTCTCTCCATGATCTACCTTTCAGTGGTTAAACTGATTTCTGAAGGAACCTGCTCTAATACCAATTGTTGGATTACTGAGAGGGGGGGTGAATCAATAATAGAGAAATCTAATCATTTTTAAGCATATAATCCAAGTATTGTATCAATGTAGCATTATCATCCAATAACTGCAGAGTAAATAAACAATGAACAAATGAACAATCATACACATACACAGTACACCAATGTTTTACGTGGAAAACCAAAGCGGGAGAAAACCACATAATTCTTTTTCTTTTATGTCTTGAAGAGTTACATTCATTGGAATCACCAACTTCCTTTGTTTTCCAGCTACAACTAGAAGGAGGCTCCAACCCCCTAGTTTCTCAGGCTACAACCTGAGGGAAGCTCCAACTCCCCAATTCTTTGGCTACTACCAGAAGGAGGCTACAACCCCCTAAGTTCTTCGTCTACAACTGGAAGGTGGCTAAAACCACCTATCGTTTCCCTGTACAACCGCACTGAAGTAGAAGTAGAATGATGGAACCACTGTCACACTATCACTGTGAGATATACCACTGTACAATTGTGTCAATCTATACCACTAACCTGCATCCAATCTGTACAATTTCCCTGTAATCAATCTGTACTTGAACTGAACATGTATCAAAAAAATACAACAGGTACACGACTTGTAGTGCTGCAACACACATATGTACACGCCCTATCTGTTATGTAGCCCGCGTATGTACGTGATCAAACTGTTATGCAGTCTGCGTATGCCTTCTAAAAACTAGGGTTTTCTTTCTCTTGAGAACTTTTGACCCTCTGTAATTTTTTCACATAGATATGTAACATGTCACTGTATCCAACCTGTAACTGTACCTTGTGCATGCATACTCATACATAACCTTTACCCAAATCATATATATCTCTCTCTAGTCATGTGCCATATAGGTGTGTGTAATCATGAACAATTATAATAACCCTCACATGATCTAGCCATCAAACTCTTTCTGATATTCAACCTCTCAATCAACCACTTCACAAATACAAGCTCTCAACGATATACCACAAAAACTCTTATCCATATGCAAAGAAATACAAGATGTGTCTCAACAAGAAGTATCAATGATAAATATACCAGCACTGTATTTCTATAGATCTGACTTATGCAGAAGATCCCATGCAACCACTAGTCTCTCTAGGGAGAATCCTCAAATCTCCATAACCATTTCTCATGCATACATCAAAATCCAAATATTCATAGAAATAAGACATACCTTTTGAACCAATGGATAGATATGATGTATCTGAGCACTGTAGACCTTCCTGAGAGCTTGATCTCAGAATCTAGAACCTCTGCATCTTCATCTCTTCAAGTTTTCATGGATTTACCAACATGTACGCACCCTAATACACTGCCATCCCACATACGCCTCAGTATGTATGCACCCTAATACAATGTTATCCCGCGTATGCCTCAGAAAAGAAGGTTTTTTGTATTCACTGTATTTCTGAGAATTTCGCCGTCAACCCTTTGTACTGCCTCATACTTTCACAACTTCAGATGCATCAATGAGTACTTGCAATAAGCCTCACACAACAAAAGATATTCAATGTGTTCAAGTGTGATTAAATGAGAGAGCCTTGCCTTTTATTTATACTTTCATGTAGCATCCCATTTTACTTATTTTAGGGAGTCCTCCATTAACTTTATTATTTAAATAATTTCTTTTGCAAACACTTTGACTTTTAGGGGCTTCTATATGACTTATGATGGTTCTCCAACTTCATATGGACATAAATCTCTAACCATGAGGAGTTATGTGACGTTTCACATACCACCGGAAATGGCATGACAAACACTATCCATCTAGGATATTTTCACTGACAAATTCACTGACCTTAATCTCATTATTCCATAATTAAGCATGGGTTCTCTAACCATACTTCTAGGATAACTCAATCCACAAAGAATCTTCCCGTGAGGGATTTCACCATAAGGGGACCACATTGGATTTCATCCATTTGTACTTCTTATAAACTATGACAAGAAAATAATGAGTCATATTTACATCAAAAAAATATTGGGTCCATTTCCCAAACCTTTGTGCTACCAGACTTTCTTCAAGGGTTGACATCAATGACAACCAAACTTAATCAACAC
>SNQJ01S0049264.1:74299-86169 GCA_010110895.2 Picea sitchensis | reverse complement strand
TTGTCCATGATAGTATTCCATGGAATTGAAATCGTTTTTTCCCTATTGGTCTAGAGATGTCATACATAGTGACGCCAACCCATAACTTCAACAACTCATCAATAAGAGGCTCAATATATACGTTCATATCTTTAACTTGATACTTACCTAATTGGTTCAACATACATGATTAATTATACATATCTATATGTCATTATATATAAAATACATAATTACCATTCATGAAATAAAGAAATGAAATATTTGGTCATAATTTAAAGTAAATAAAAGGTAATTAAATACCTGGAACAGTTATTTCCAACATTGTGTGCTCTCTCTTGATCGACATCCAAGGAGGAAGGTTATTGTTTATAACAAAAACAAGCCACACTGAGTACGTAGAATGAAGCTCTCCAAATGGATTGACACCATCAGCTGCCAATGAAAATCTAACATTACGAGGTTCTTCTTTAAAAATTGGCCACTTTTCTTCGATGTACTTCAATGCAAAACCATCTGCAAGAATTCGAAGAACATCGTCTTGACTTCTATTCTTTTCATGGAAATCCATAAACTGTGCTATACTTTGGCACCTAAACAACTGCTTTAAACATGGAATTATCATAATATAATGAAGAACTTTGCGAGGTACCTTATTTGATGCTTTATCGGTTTGATATCTACTTATTTGACATTGTGGGCATTCATTTTCTAATGCATATTGTCCATAGTATATGATATGATAATTAGGACATGCATCAATAGTTTGATACTCCATTCCAATTTCTTTCATAATCACATATATTTCTCGATATGTGCGTGGAAAAATATTTGACGCCGGTAATAGAAATTCACATAACAATCTACAAAATTCAAAACAATAAGTCAATGTAAACAATATTAATCATCAATATCGCATGCATACTTTACAAATTAGAAAACAATAGCAATATAGGGAAAACTTGAACTGTTTAAGTATTTGTGAACATGCAGGCATAAATAATTAACAAATAAAATACCTTAGTATCTGTGTGAGGCATGTGTTTGATAAACCATTCCAAACCTTCAAGTTCACCAACAACAATATAACAGATAGAATATTTATTTTTGATCCCTCATAAATAGGTTGATGTGACTTCTCAATTAGAGGATCAACATAAAGACTATACTCCTGGTTGTCCTCATCCATTGGAGAAAATGTGTCTTGGATCAATCTATGTATCTCATCTTCCTGATTTGTATCACTAACGTTACTTCCCTCTATATCATCATTAATAACTTGATCATCAACTTCAATATTGTGATCTCAAAGTTCATCACCCTGTAAAGGAGTATTTCTGCTAGTACTTGGCAAATAACTCTCTGGAGGTCGACATTTTGGGGGCATTGTCTATATATTTAAAAACAACGTAGTAAAGTTAGTGTGTATAGAAAATATAAAAAAAACAATTAGAAATATTACTAAAATTCATGACATGATGACTATTACAAAGAATACATTAAATATTGAATAACCTCTTACCAAAGGATGATATTCATAACCCCCTTTGACATGCCCCTTCTCCCTACAATGTCTTTCAGTTGTTGTTATTAAAATTCTTCTTCTTTGCAAGCCCATGTAACCATAGAAAGGACAATAAAATTTTCCATCGCCCCTCGCCTCTAATGCCACTCTAAAATGAGCAAGATTCCTGTCATTTTCGTTCGTAGTGACAAATCCTTGTACTCACAAGTAATTGTCTCACCTACAGGATACCAAACAGTAAGTTGTCAAATTTTTATATTTTAGCTACTCATTCATGATATTTTAGCTACTCCTTTCGATTATGATATGTTTATTTATAGTGACCTACAATTCTCACAATTAGTTTTTCTAAGACATTTTGACATGTTTTATTTATTTATTATCGATTAACTATTAAGATCAATATGCTTCAATTTTTACTTTAGAGTAGTGTGTACTGAATCACCATGGAAAAAAATTACACACCATTTAATGAAAGTGGTCAAAATTTCTCAAACTTGAATCACTCGACACCATACACTAGCCTCTAAGTTGTTTTGTAGAGAAAATTTCAATCTTTGAAATTCACCACTAAAAAAAGAATGCCATCCACTTGTCATCCACAGTCTGGTTGGTTTAAATTATGACGTGTTGATTTGCAACTACTTACAATGGTCACAATTTTATGCTACTTACAATGGTCACGATTTTATTTTCTAAGACACTTTGGCATGTTCTCATTTTTCATTGTCTGACTAGTAGATTTCATCATGTTATCGTAGATTTCATAATGGAATTTTTATATTTTAGCTACTCCTTATAAATAGTGTATAAAAAAGTTACATCAAATACAAACTAGAGTTAATCACTACATCTAGAATTGCGTGTGATTATAAAAAATTGAGAGAAACTACATCACATAAGAATACAATGTTATATGACTAACCTAACCTAATACTAGACTAAAAATATAAAATAAATTAGATAGGCACAACATCATAGAAACACAAAAGTTAGAGAGCTAACAAGGTCGCTAAGGGATATGATTAGACTTAAGAGGATTTTTTTTCCACTTTCTATTTCAAACATTAGTCCAATCGGTAAAGTTTTTATGAGTTGGTGGTTTTGTAATAAGGACTAACTTTACATAAGGAATTGTAGGCTCAAATTGATCTAGATTGATAATGACATCCATTTTTAATGTTTGAATTGTCTTATTGATGGAGTAATTTTCCCTCTTCTTAAAATACTACTTCGGAAAATATTTTTCTTAACATTTCACATGAATTTCCATAGAATATACTAGCTATATCCAAAAACCAATGACATAACAATTTTGAAATATGGTAATGCACATATAATATATTATCAAGGAAAAAACAACCTACATGAAATTTAATTTGAACAAAATTTTACAAGTTAAATGAGTATATGTAAATAAATAAACATACCAACCTTGCAAGTTCAAAATCCAAGCTATGTAGATCGAGAATTGGATTTGTTCAACCGGTGGGTGACGGAAAAAATAAACAATTCAAACAAAATCCACGAACAATGTCGCAACTATAGAAAATGTGTCGAAAAGTCTCTTAAAGTCAGGTATATATAGATCGATTATCGTCGATATATCGACAAAAATGCATGAGTTGATGGGCAAAAATTAAACTAGCTGTTGCAAGCCACAAGTGTTAGCAGGTGCACTGAGATAGTCAGCATTCGTCGCTATAGTGACGAACTTTCGTGGCAATAACGACGACAATTGCGACCAATTTAATAAAAAAATGAAAAAATTCAACGAATGTAAGAAACGTGGAAGTGTTTCGTGGAAAAATCCTCTCATATGTAGTAGTGTATGGATCGTTAAGGTTTGGATCATATCCTAAGGTGAATCTATAGCATGGGGGTCAAACATAACCAATCAAGAGATCCGGTCCATAGAATAAGGTGGAGGATCCCCCAATTCTCTCTAACAAGACTGACGCTCCCCCATAACTAGACATAGGGCACCATAATATAGAGTGGTTCTCCTATAAAATGGAAAGGAGGGTGCCATTCCATGAAGTGGTACTCCCCCATCATGGCCGGGGGGGGGCGCCACCCTTCATAAATGCCCAAAAAATGGTTGAGTTTTCAAGAAAAAGGTGTGTTTTAACCTTGAAATGATGGGTTTCTTCCTCCAATATGACCTAGGGGTCATGGAAAATGTATTTCATGGTTTCAAGGGGTTAAGAAACTCAAAAAAGTGAATGCAACACTAGGTAAGGTGCATACGACACGTGTGACAGTGCATGCGACACTTAACAAGGTGCATATGTCACTTTGCAACACTTAGAGTGTGAAATTCAAGTGTGACATTTTGATGTGTAACATATTCCCTCTAAAGTGTCAAGTTAGAAGAGAAATTGATGGCCGAAACAATTTAAAAATTCTTCAATGCAAGGGTATTGGAGTAGGAGAACTTGGCAGAAGTTGCAAACAACCATCAGTCAGTATACAAATATGTTCCATTTCCGAGGCAGGAATACCTATGCTCAGAATATGAGATGACTCAAAGAACAACCACTGACCAATACATTGTGGATCCATGGTAATATTGTTAGCATGGTGATTGTACTGAAATATTTTACATTCTCAAATGATCTCCATCGCAGCCTAGGAAAAACACATAATAGAGTGAGCAGCCAACCCAAGGTCTTCATCCTGATCTTGATGCAGTACAAATCTTTCCATGTGAATAGATGATTTGATGTCGAACATGGTAGAAACCACTTGATTACCGGTCATTGAGGTAAACTGTTAACAAGTGAGAGAGAAATCACCAATGATGACAATGACTCCCAAGGTACCCTAGTACATTGCAACGAATGTGAATAAATGAGATGAGGTCAAACATTCATGGAATCATCCGATAAGAGGTCAATCATGTAAACCTACTGTCAAAAGTGAAAAGTCCTACCATTGAGGCATGTAGGTCCCAAGTTACTAGCTAGTTTCTAAGTATAATTCTTGAATAATGTGCTGAAGTCGATAAGAAAAGACTCGTCGAAGGAGGGACTTGATGTATCCACCATCATCGACACAAAATTGACACAAGAAAGTGATGTAATATTTTGAATCAAATGAGTATGGACTAACACTCAAAATAGAAATTGGCAATATTGCAGATGGATGGTTTGAAGTGAAACTTCCCTTGAACATGATGAGGCACGGCAACTGACTTAGAAACATTGACTTGAAAAGTACCAAGAACATAATGTGAAGAAAATAAAAGCACTCTTCGACTGGACAAAAAATTATGACGACACATAGAATTGGTATGACTCACAGACAAGAAGATTACCCAACTGTAAGATGACACACAAAGATGTTCCATGTTCAAGGGTGATAATAGTTTCCATAACGAATTCCAAAATGTGACCCACTTCCTTCAATTTTTTCCCACATCCAAATAGATGATCACCTCTTTCTTTTTTAATGAGCTCGAAGGATAACATGTGCTCGTTATAGCTCATCCTTCATATGAGTCCCTCGACATATGTTTAACAAACATGAGGAAGGAGGGGTTTGGTCCTGTAAGGGTCCTAGAGATTGGACTCACATAGGTCCTTTGATGCGTAGTTTTACAAGCCCAAAGAATCTAAAATCGGTGGTTTTTCATGTTTAGAGATTCTGAAAATAACTCAAAGACGACTTTCCCGTAAATTTAGTCTCCCAAGCCCCCAAAAAGTGTAAAACAATACAGGGGAGAACTCTTCTAATCATGCTTGAACAAAGTGTTCATTTTTCATAATTAGTCTCACGAGGACAAAAAAGAGATAAAATACCACTCAAAATATGCCCTTTCAAACCTTTTAACGAGTGTGAAAGGAAGAAATATCACTCGATAATATTTTCATGTTTAGGGAGTCTGAAAAGAGCTTAAAGGAGACTCCAAAGAGTTTCTTTTTTTTTATATCTTTTACAAGTCGTTAAAAAGAGACAAAAGTGGACTCGATAACCTATTCTCATGTATTAATGAGCACGAGAAAGAACAAATACTGAGCTTAGAAATTCCCAACATAATGTACAAAGGTTTCAAACGAGACCCATGGATAGTCGATACTTTTCCCCTAGCTACGTAATGGAAGCTAGTGGTGTTTCTCAAGCATGATGTCTAGAGGCTGGAGATCTACTTCCCCAAGCTTCGTTTCATCCACTGACTCTTCTTCTAAGGAAAAATTATATACTCAATAGACTCTTGGTCGTTACTAATAGGAAAATGTTCACCAGAGAAAGAAAGAGAATAAACCGACATAGGCGGATGAAATGAAGGTTTATGAGATCTAGTGAAAGATTCAACTGAACATTTACAAGATATGGAGAAAGACTCGTCTCAATATTTACGAGATCTAGAAAAAGACTCGACTCAACATGAGAGGCGATTGTTTCATTTTTTAACAAGATTGACACATGAAAAAAACTTTTCTCATGACCTCTGGGTTCGATTCCCAGACCTTTGTTTCATTTTTTAACGATCTTGTCACAGAGAAGAAAACTATGCTCGCAAGGTAGGTTTCATTTTTACACAAGCTTGAAACTATAAACTATGCTTGAGGCCCTCTATTTTATTTTTTAACAATCTCGACAAAGAAACAAGAACTTTGCTCGAACCTGGTTTCATTTTTTAATGAGCTTGGAACCGAAAAAAACTATGCTCATAAACCTCTACTTGATCATGGCTTCCAAGAGGACAATTATCTGTAAGGAATACATGTCAAGGGGAAAACCTCAATCATGGCTTCCAATAGATCTTCACTAGATGGAAGAACCACACTCTTGAAGGAATACATGTTGAGGGCTGCAATAGGGGTAGGGATATTAGACTCTAATATCCTTATCGAAGAGATCACCATGTCAACCACTAGATCTAAGTCATAAAAGGGCGGATATTCCTTCTCATTTGGAGTTGAATGCATGGGACATGTTGCCACATAAGTGACCTACGATGGGGCAAATGTCGTTGAAATGTAAGAACCATTTAGGGAATTCAGATGGTTGACCATCACATGAGGGCCAATGAATGAAAGCTGGTCTATGGTCACTATGTTTTCACTGTGAGGGAAACACATCATTCAAAAGAATGTGGACACAAGAGCCTTCATAGCATAAACATAGTCTCGTCTGAGGAGAAAATTAAACCCAAAGGGGACGTGGGATACCATCATATCAATAAAGAAAATTTTCCCTCCTAAAGTAACATGAAACTGAGGAAGGATCCCTAAAGGTTGACTAGCTCTTCTGTTAAAAGCCAACAGATTCTGAGGCATTGATGCAAGCTGAGGAGAACCTAAAGCTTGCCAAGCAATGGAGGATAAAATACTAATGGATGCACCTTCATTGACAATAGTCTAAGGAATGTCTCTACCACAAACCTGAATAGTTATTTTGAAAGGTATATAGGAAGGGAGACGAGATTCCAACAATGCACCCCAATCTAAAAGAATGACCTCATTACTCGGAGGGGGTTCTGTTGGGACGAGTGAAGTTCCCCCTTGTCTAGAAGAATCCATAGAAACAAGAATGACCCAAGGGACATCCTCACTCTTCAAAGGAGGAGTGGGATCGAACAAGGGTGGTATTGGATCGACCACTTTAACTTCACTCTCCAATGGGATATTTGGATTGATTGAAGGTGACATCGAATCGATCACTTGATCAACTGACTCAATTGATTATGGAACCAGATGGATCACCTGATCAACCAGATTGACCGATGATGGAACCAGATTGACCAGTTCATCAACCAATGGTGGGTTGGGAGATGGAAGTTGTTGTTGGACATCAACAATATTTTCCAATAGATGTGAAGCCTCATCCATACGAGGGAAAAGGTAGCTGCATTTCATCTCCTTACATAACAAGAAAGGAAATTTGACTTTACCCTTCTTACTTCCAACTTGATTATCACTAGTTGATGATTTTTCACTAGCATGACCTGCATCGACTGACAACATGGGTTGAGAACCCTTAGACCACACTTCTACAACCTTGGGAATACCAGGGAAATCCTTAATAAGGTGGTCACCCTTACAAAGCCCGCAAGGGAATTTGGGTTTGTGATGTGTCTAGGTAGACTTATTGAAATTATAAACACTTCCAGCATGATGAACAGTAGTAGGTTTATCACTTCCAACATGTCCTGTAGTGTTTGGAAGTCCCCCCCCCTATCTTATTTTCCTTCTTCTTAATCTTCTTATTTTTCTTCTTCTTATCCACATGGTTACTAGCTATAGAGATTTCACTAGGCGAAGAGTAAGAACGAGAAGAATACCCTACAAAAGAAGAAGGAAGAGGATTGACATGAGGTTGATGCTCCTGGAGTGGAGTACTTACAGACAAAGCACTAGGAGAATTTATGTTCACCGAAGTGGAAAACAACAAGACCGGTAACCCAATAGTGAGTCCAGGAAGACTCAAAGTAGCGATATAAGGAGGACCAATGTGTCCCACAAAAGGAGAAAAAAATGGTATCTTGGGAAAAATGGGTTCCTTCTTTGGTAGTTCCAGGAACTGATGCCATAGAAAGGAACTCAAACCTAAGGGATTCTAGGGAAAACAAACAACACACGCTAAAAAATCTAGGAAGAAAACCAAACAAACAAACCTTTTCACAATGAACACGCTAGTTGGTGATGAAATCCAATGTCCCAGGATCAATATGAAAAAGGAGTTGATATAGAGCGGGTGTATCAATTACGTTGGAGACCTTCTTAATGGAATTACACCTTGGTGCAAGTTCCCTCACGGTCTATCTATGGGTTACCCTCTAAGGAGCCCAAGTGATTTTTCCCAACGTCTGAACCAGGTACAAAAATGACTCCCCTTCGTTATCACCTTGTGTATGAACCCTAGAGATAAATACCACTAAGGTTACCAAATCACAGTCAACCTCCGAGCGGGTATAGTTGATTGCCAGGATCGAGCGTATGGGTGTTGGAGTAGGAAATTTTGGGAGTTAAGCATAATAAGCGAGGTAGAATGGACCAAAGGAAACTACGCATGCCAGAAAAGAAGGAAAAGTAGTGTGACAAAGGGCAAAGGAAGCAGCACGCTAGGAAAGAAGAAATATCAACGCGAGTCAAAGCATGAATGAAGACCAACTGTGTGAAAGGCAGTTGGAAAGTGGGAAAGTATAGTCCACTTAGGATTAGGGTTTTTGAGTCATAATGTAAGGGTTTTTACCCATTTTTGTTGAATAAATAGAATATGTATGAGGTAGATTGAGGTATTTTTTGATCTTTGGTTTCCTTTTTGATGGTGAAGAACTTAGTTTGGAACATCCTTTTAGTTTTGAGATGAAGTTTGTATTTTTTTGATATCTACAGATCTCATATGGATTCAGAGTTGAGATGTAATTGATGGTTAGGTCACAAGCTATGGAGCTTGGTGCGATGTTGGTCAACCTCATGCACCATTCTTAAACCCTATGATGTAATGCACACAACACTATTTTTATGAAGGATAAGAAATAAGAAGAATATCTTTGTGGACGTAGCCCGGGGGGGTGAACCATGATTAAATCATGTCTCCATGTGTGATATGTTTCTTTTATGTGCTTTATAATGAATGAATGGATAAATTAATGCATTTGTTAAAGTTTATTTACAATGTGCACTATAATGTGTATGCCAAATAGATGTTATTGAATGGTTAAAAGGGTATATCTAATGAATGTTATGAGAGCATGCATGTTAAAGTATAAGAAGAAGTAAAAATAACATCCCTAATCCCTTCCATGACTCCAAACATCTGCGTCATGCAGTCACCCATAATCCATCTCGGGTGAGGCTGTGTTTTGCACTATGTGTGTGGTGTAGCCTTCTGGTTTACTAGAAGGGTCGATGGTGAAAAGGGTTTTGTTGGAGAAATAAGGTAGAACACGAGTCAACCCATATATCCAACAATGGGTAGGATATCAAGTCTGAAATTCTTCTAGAGGACTGAAGACAAGAGGAGTGATAAACTCCAGAGGACCTCGAACGAATTCGAGATTCATGAAGCACCGATACCTAATGAAACCAGTGACACTTCAAGAAGAACCCCCAGTATACGATCTTTCCAATACGTTTGGTTAATATTAGCAGGGGTAATCTCTGCTGCTCTCCCATACGTGACCTTGTGTTTAACCCCTGTGTGAGAGGGGGGTCTCGACTTTGCTTATAAGAAAATTGGATTTTCTCTCCCTATCGCAAGATTCTATGTTTGTTTATGGATTTGGAAAGTTATTCTCAACACCTATTCCAAAGCCCTGCACTTAAGCTAATGTAGGTTTGCAGACCCCTAGAAAGAAAAATTTCTAGAGAGATTTTAATTAGCGCTTTGATTTTTAAGTTGTTGTTTACTCAAGGGTATGAAATGAAACTAATGAGATTCGTGACTTCAACTCCAAAAGAGTGAAAAATAATCAGATAATTTTTTTTCTATTCGATGAAATCTATCTATGGAAAGGAGAAGAGTCTTTTTTCCATTCCCAAATGCATAAACCTAATGCAAACTATGAAGATGATCTAAAAATGAAGAAGACTTGAAATCTTGAAAATATTTGCAAGTAAAGTTTATGTGTTAAAAGCAAATGGATCAACTTTGCAACACATCATTAATAGGATTTACTCATTTAAGACACAAATAAACAACAGCATAATCAATGAACATAAGCACATAACACAACAAATGATAAAGGAGTTCACCCCTCTCTTGGGCTACATCTCCTAGTCCAGCTTCCAATGGATCATTATTATTATTTGCTCAAAGTGCTCAAAAACATGCTTTACAATTCTCAAAATGACCAACAGACTGCTCCAATGGCTTCAGAGCGTCCAAAAACCCCTAGCTGGGCTTTTTCGGCACCTCGTTTGGCCAAAAAACGAAGAAGTTAGGCTTCCTTGAAGTCTCCCCTTCAAGCTTGTTGTCTCTGCATCTACAAATTGCACCCTTGTTCATTCAACCTAGCACACATGCTATTTAAAGCGTAAAAACCCAACACCGAATGCAACCGTGCCAACGGTGCGAATTGTAGGACGGTTATGGGCACGCCAGCCCCTAACCACCAAGCTCTCGGGCACATGGGTCGTCCATACGACCATGCTCTATAAGAAAAAGGGCTAACCTTTATGAGCCAACAGTTAAGCGCCAAGTGTCGGGCACATTGAAACCGTGCTAACCGTTTGAACACTCCTGCGCGCTCTATGGCAAGGTCACATGCCATGGGTCATGTGACCGGAGGCGCAACCGTTTGCCATATGTAAAACCCACACGCTTTGTAACTGTGGTCATATATGGAACCGGGGCTGGGCTCCATGTGTAACAACAACTCCCACGCAACCAATATGGTATGGTCATATGTGTAACATAATAGAACCATGGGACGGGGCTAAGCCCCGGCCCGACCCCCCACCATATCAACCATTACATTAATTGAAATAGTTTATAACACATATAGTTAACAAGGAACAACGTGTGGTCCATTGGCAGGGAGGACTTTATAAAGGCTTTGACCGGTGGGGGAGGTCCAGGGTTCGAATCCCACGGTCTCCATATAATTTTGAACCAATATAATGATGCCACGTGTCGGCCCATGATTGGGCCATGTGACATCCAACCACAAACCAAAGACTGCCACGTGTCAAAACATGATTTGCCCAATTGTCAGCCAATAAAAAACTGCCACATCAGCATACGGACTCTGCCACGTCAGCCTGTACGGATTGTACAGACTGCACAGTCAACATCCATTTTTTTTGTCTGTTTGACGATTCAAACAGATCGCAATATATCTCACTCCCGATGTTCATTTGAGATGAAATGGGTTGCGTTGGATTCACAACGACGAGGCCTACGCTCTTTTTTGATTTGAAGTGATTCCGAGCACTTTGAAGTTTTGAGCAAAATTTGATCCCTTGATCACACCTCCCCATTGGGAAGCTTTTGGACCTCCAAAAGACTATATTCAGTCTATGTGAAGATGAGGGTATAGTTCCCTCACCCTTCCAACCTCAATCCACTTGGATTTGCTTGGATTGGTACCTTTAAGACCAACTTGAAGATACTCCACATTTCCTCGTTTGGAAGTTCGCATTCTCCTGTCAAGGATGGTGTCTTCATGCAGTTCTGTAAGATATTCTGGGGAAAAATCATCTATAGAAGGAATCTGAACATGCTCTCCATGATCATCAATCAACGGAGGCTCATACAATTTCAAATTCTCCACATTAACAACTGCATACATTTGCATATAAGGAGGCAAATATAAACGAAAGGCATTGTTACCAATCTTGTCGATAATCTTGAAAGGACCATATCGAATCGGTTTCAATTTTTTACCTTCTCCTTTAAGCCTCTCCTTACTGAT
>SNQJ01S0049264.1:0-73695 GCA_010110895.2 Picea sitchensis | reverse complement strand
AACTGGATAAAAAGAAAGGGGATGGGGGAGAAAAGGGGATCTGCTGCTAGGTATTGTGATGCTGCCAAAATAGCAAACTAGATTGATTGCTTGTGGGGAGTTGGGATCTTCTCAGTTGTATTGGAGTGGTAGCTCAGCCTTGGAGGCGATCTGAGATGCTAGACTTCTCTTCTGGATCTTGTGTGGCCCCTTTGCGGCTCGGGGGGCCAAGGGGGAAGCAGAGTACCCCTAGCGTTTGGCTGGGAGGTACCGGTGTAGTCTCTGCGGTTGGCAAGCAGGAGCGGCACGGAGCACAGGAGTCATTGCGACAAGCAACAAGGCAACGATATGCTCATGTTTTTAGTAGAGTAGAATGCTTAGTTATTTACTGCTGAGATTATGATTGTACTGTAGTAAAATGTCATTTCCTCGTTCCTTAAACTCTGCAAAAATAGGGGTATTTTATGTAGATTAGCGCTGGCAATCAGTTCTGGAAATTTCTTTCGAAGCTGTCCCTGTAAACTGCATTTGGTTATTTTGTTTTTATATCTGGTACAGTTTTAGGGTTCCTGGTAAATTTGTTTTGGGTTTATGGTTCGTTTTTTTTTCTATTTGGTACAGTCGTAGGGTTTCTGGCAAATTTGTATGGGTTTATTGTTATTTCATTTTCTATTTGGTGCAGTCGTAGGGTTTCTAGCAAATTTGTATGGGTTTATTGTTATTTCTCTTTTATATTTGGTACAGTTTTAGGTTTTGGGTAACTTGTTTTGGGTTTACAGATTATTTCGTTTTCTTTTACATATGGTTCAGTTTATGGTTACTGTAGTGGTCCCTGGGCGAACCGTTTTTACCATGGCACACCGTGGGTGGATGGCGATAGGCTCTGCGGGGGTGGTTATCACATTCCTGGAGTTTAAATTCGTTGGGGTTTTCCTTATTTATTATGGGTATTTTGTTGTAGGCATTCGTTTTATTGACTTACCATGGGCGTTCCCTTATGACTGATATTGTAAAAGGTTATTACTATGGGCATTTTGTATTGTGTGTGCGTTGCATTTGTTTTCAGCGTGCGGTTGCGTGGGCATTTAGTTACAGTGGGTGTTTTACTCAAGGTGCGTTGTTTATTCTAGTGTGGGCGTCTATGGCAGTGGGCGTTTTTACCGTGCGCGTGTTTATTTACTCCTTACAGCACCCACTGGTCGCAGTTTTTACTTGACTCTGAAATTAGATGAGCCCCCTTAAGTTAGAAGAAATTCTTTAAAGCGTTGGTGGTGTTGGGTAGCCGATTAGTGTTGGGAAGCAACACGTCTCTTGGAACCTGTTGGGTCGTGTCCTTACCACTCGTTTACCTGCGTGTTCATGGTATTTACCTCTGTCTGCGTTTTACCTCGATTTGCGTTTTATTGGCATTAATATGACTGTGATGAGTTTAATGGGCGCATTTCGTTGCGGACATATTGGTAAGTTCATTGTTGCATGATTAAATTTGTGTAAACCCCCATTCTGCGCCCTGGTATTTAGAGTTATAATCCTCCTTCGCTGTTAAAGGTAGGGCCCCTATTATTTACATTTGCAACGCTCCCGGTGGCAAGGTATCGACCAGATTTGTTCTGACCTGGAGGTTGTAGATCACGGTAATTTTAATAGATTGTAAATTCTGGTCATTTAATTTCCCATGCTACTTTACTCTCATGCTAATTTCCCTGCTACTTTACTTTCATTTAATTTCCATGCTATCCTTTTTTTTTCCATGCGAATTTTCATTGTAAATGTATTTTAGAACAGGAAGGTAAGGATTAACCATTGGTGTGGTAACGGAACTTATTGTTATTTTAATCGCAATATGAAATGCTAATATAAATGGATATATTAAACTGCCAGGTCGATTTGGTTCATGGAGTTTCATTGACTTGCGTTAAATATTTTGTCATAAGGAAAAGTAATGGATATATTAAACTATAAAGGGATATATTAAATATAAATGGATATATTAAATGGATATATTAAATACATTAAATGGATATATTAAATATATTAAATGGATATATTAAATATAAATAGATAAATTAAGGTCGATTTGGTTTTATGGAGTTTTAATGACTTGCATTAAATGTTTTGTCATAATGAAAAGTAATCATTTGATATTTGCATTAACGGAAAGTAATCATTTTATGGAAGGAAAACGATTGCATTAAAATAATGATTTATATTTTATAAAGGAAAGCAATCATTTTATGGAAAGTAAATTATTGCATTAAAGTAATGATTTCTAGGTTGTAAAGGAAGGTAATCACCTATGGGATGTAAATGATTGCATTAAATGATTTATTTATGATTTTCTTTTTATGTGGTATAATGGAAAGTAAGCTTTAGTATGTTTAATGTGATTCTAACATAAAGGCAATTGCGTGGGATTTATGTTCAGGTTAGGTAATTTTAGTGGTTATTGATATACTTATGTGGTGTGATGTCCTTGAATAAGCACAACGATTATGACGATTTAGTAAAAGTGGTTCTTGTTCATTTATATACTGCTGAACTGGGTGGGTCGTTGTCTGACTCCTTCTGCCTTTCGCCTTCCATGGAGGTTGCGGTCGGTGATACTTACTGTCGTACTTGGATATGTCCTTTAAATACTGGTCAGTTTTACTTTTGTCGTGGATCGTCGTGATTTTCCAAATTTTTAAGATTTATGTGTGTGTGATTTTTCCTGTGTAAAGAATCCAATGCCGTATCAAGAGTCTCGGGCCCTTTAGAGGCAGGGTTTCCACTCTTGCGACACACCTGGCGGAGATTACTAGTTTCTGCCTGAGCAGTCAGCCAGGAGCCTATCTGACCTTCTCTCTCTTCGGAGCAGAGAACTAAGATTAAACGCCCTGCTTTCCTGTGAAGAAATAGTAAGATCTACTACTATGGATTCTTCCCTCTGTTTTCGTATTGTGCCTAACCCAGTATGTCGTTAATGTTTGTGTTGTACGCCTTGTGTCTATGGTTGTTATATTCTTTCCATTACTCGTTGTGTGCCTTCAGTCTTCATGTGGTGAACTTCATGGTTGCGTCTTGTTGGTTGTCGAGTGGCGACTTAGAGTCAAGTGTGTCTGTTTCCTTTCTACACGCGCGCACACACCTTTAAAACAAAAAACAAATTGCACCTGTTATCAGAGTTGCTGTCGTAACGAGGAGGGTGTTACACCTATGCTCTCGTTCGATTTGAAGCGATTCCGAGCACTTTGAATTTTTGAGCAAAATTTGATCCCCTGATCAGAACATGTACCACCCAAGACTTTGAATGGAATCAATTTATATTCGTTTGATTATAAATGCAATGAACCTAAATCAAATGCAAGTTTTTTATACTTCCTTACTTTCAATGCAAGAATACAATGCAGATACAAAGGAATATGAAGTAAAAAGACTGAACAAGAAATGCACTCAAAACTGAAGAGAACTGAGAGAGACTAAGTATGAAATAACTTTCTCAATCAAGAACTCAAAAATCGACAAGAAAGCACAATGTCAGAATGCCTCCAACAAGAATGCAAACAATGAAAAAGAGGAAGAGAAAATCACTCAACAATCCTAAAAGATGAGCAACAAGAAACAAGCATTCAAGATAGGTTGTGGTAAGAAAAATAATCTCAATAATTTAAAAGAGCGATATGTTCTAAAGAAAATTAAAAATAAACTCAAGACCAATAAAACCTTTGTAGACTCTTCCAACGAATCAAATAATTGAGAACATCATGAGACAAAGACCAAACTAATGAAAAGTAAGGTGAACCAATCTCGCAACGTAGAAGAGGTTTGCAAGCTCAAAAAATATAAAAATGAGTGATAAGTATCAAACCCTTAATCCAAACAAAGTCAAAGACAATAAGGAGTCACAAGGAAAAAAACCTCTCAAAAGAAGACTGAGAAAAAGCAGGCGAAAAGAGGCAAAAAAGCTTGAAAAGGGAGATTGGCGCCCCTATTCTCAAGGAGATAGAGTGTTAGTCAAGAGAATGGCGCCCCCTAGGAGGCTCTGAGGGAGCTCCAATAAGATAATGGTTCCCTTGTATGCACTACAAGGGAGCATCAATCAGGCTAATGGCGCCTTGGTTTGAACCGTAGGCAAGTGCCACTTTCTGGAAAAGTTCAAAAAATGGCTTCTGACAAGATTAGACTCAACAAATACTTAGTCAATGACTCTGTAAAATATTCAACAAGGAAGAGGAAAAGGGAAATATATCAGAATCAATCATCAAACAAGAAATATCTAATGATAGGTAAAGGATTTAGACGATCCAAGGAAAGACTAGTCAAAGTCGATCCCCAACATAGTCACCAATTTCCTGTTACAGAATGTTTCTCCTACGGACAAATGAAACTTCCATTAGATTACTAGACCCCTATACCAAGAAATAGATAGTACAAGTGCACACTAACATCCCTTTAAACTTATCTTAACCAATCATAATGAGAAGGAGAGAAAGGATATGATGAACCTGTTTCGACGTTTGTCCTAACTGCTTCCAATCCTCGGGCTTGATCTCCAAGCTCCCTGGCACAAATTGAGATATTCAATGGAAAAAAAGGAAAACACCTATCTCCTACTCTATAAGATTATATAAAACAAGTCTATCTACGAATATTAGAGAAACAATAGACAAGCAAATGTAACAAGACATAAACTTGAAGGAAATAGGCCAAGTATATATTAATTGGAAAGCCAAAATAGGCACTTACAAAGTGTGATTTACAATGCAACACTTCTACAATATCTCATCATCCTGCCTTTGCATGAATATTGACATCAAAATGCAAATGCTTCCTCCATAATCAAAGGTTTGATACCTATAATCTTACCCCCATTCACCTTGGAAATACATTCAATATATAGGCTTTAGAGGCACAACCACCATGAGAAAATGAAGGATATGGTTGAGGATATGGTTCCTTAAGGTTTGGATCAGATCCTAAGGTGAATCCATAGCATGGGGTTCAAACATAACCAACCCCATCCCAAGAGAGCTAGCCCATAGAATAAGGTGGAGGTCCCCCAATTCTCTCTAACAAGACTGAAGCTCCTCTAGAACTGGACACAGGGCACCATCCTATAGAGTGGAGATCCTATAACATGGAAAGGGGGGTTCCATTCCATGAAGTGTCACTCCCCCAGCATGTCCATGGGGGATCCACCCTTCATAAATTCCCAAAACATGGTCGATTTTTCCAAGAAAAAATGTGTGTTTTGACCTTTATATGGTGGATTTCTTCCTCCAATATGAATTAGGTATCATGGAAAATGTCTTTCATGGTGTCAATGGGTTGTGAAACTCAAAAAAGTGAAAGTGAAACTAGGTAAGGTGCATACGACACTTGCGACAATGCATGCGACACTTAACAACGTGCATACGCCACTTTGCGACACTTGTGACACTTAGGGTGTGAAACTCAATTGTGAAATTTTGATGTGTAACACATACTTGTGATCATACTTTGCGAATATTTTGAGATTTCCCCAAATTTGTCTTTCTCCCTACCTCAACCCAAGCCCAAGATCAAGGAGATGTATCATTTGCAACATTAATTCTTGGAACAACATTTTTGAACCTGGTTGGGATTCTTAAGAAAGCTAGGGAGAAGGTAACATAATTTTTATTGTCATCAATCTTATGCATTAGTATTATGCTAATATTCTCTAACATCCCACTCTTTTGTGCATTTTCACATGGTTTGAGAGATAAAGTGAAAAATCAATATCCTTAGTAAAAGTTAACAAAATTTGTGATCTTTATGAGTAATTTCATTTAGTTTTGTGTTTTTATGTATCTTCGGAAGCTCCAAAACATAAACATATTAGCTTAAATAATAAGCAATGGATGTAGTCATGCTAGATTGTCATGTTTCTAGAGGCCTATATTGTAAGTAGAGTCTCTTCATTGCTTTTATAGTATGTTGATATAATTATCACCCTTCAACAAAGACCTCAAGATATACTACAATTTCTTCTTTTTAATGAGATCTAAAATGAACATGACTCCCATGATTAATAAGGACAAATAGATGCATTGCTCATGCATCATATGGATACATAGATTTCATCCTTAGAATTATATTGGTGTTCATTTTTTTATTTTATTTTGTGATTTTGTATAAAGTTTTATATTGTGATCTTGAACTTGGGTGGGGAGAATAACAATCATCCTCCCAAACACTCAAGCTAAACCCATTTGACAACTTCTCTATCTAGTTGTTCATTAAATTTTAGCGTTTTAAATAATTGGAAAGACAATATCTTATTTAGAATATATTTTTTGAAGTATGTACCTAGTTTACTCTTGCCAATTGAAGTACAACTACTTTTTATAATTTTCATAATGGAAGGGTTGAATGAATATATACCCTTCAAGTTTGACCACTGCTTCACCTCATTTCAAGAATGGTATCTAGGGTAACCCCCATAATCTTTAGCACACAAAGCTTGTCAATAATAGAGCTCAAATCCATTACAATAATGTACTCATTAAGAGCTCAACATGCCACTTGTGGGAATTGAACCTGGGTGGGGAGGATAACAACAATTTCTCCCAACCACCCGAGCTAAACCCAATTGACAAAAAAAGAGAAAAAATTATTTCTATTTTGTTTTTAATTAATTAATTGATTATATATATATATATATATATATATATTAAAAAAAAAAAAAACACGTTTTTTTCTAGGTTACAAATCCCAGGGAAATCCCCTAAGTACTTACCCTCATTTTGAGGATGGTACCTGGGGTAAACCCTAGAATATTCAAGGCACAAAGTCGATTAACAACAAGGCTCAAATCCATTACAAAAATATACTCGTTATGAACTCAACATGTCACTTACAGGAATTGAACTGGGGTGGGGAGGATAAAAATCATTCCTCCCAACCACTAGAGCTAAACTTAATGGACTAATTTGTTTAAAAATCTTAATTCTATTATGTTAGAAATTTTTTTTTCTAGATTACACTGCATGGAGAAAGTCCTTGAGTACTTCCCCTCATTCTGAGGATGGTACCTAGGGTAAACCCTAGAATATTTAGGGCACAAGGTCGGTCAACAACAAGGATCAAAACCATTACAAAAATATACTCATTAAGAGCTCAACATGTCACTTGCAGGAATTGAATTTGGGTGGGGAGGATTGACCCACACACACACACACATATTCATAGTGGGAGAACCTATCATAACTCAATAAGTTAGCCAACAATGGAGACAACCATCACTGATTGCTATCTGCATATGCAAGCTGACTCGTCACCATTATTCAAGGAGAGCCATACTACCTTGAATAAACCACTGGTGGTCTGCGAGGGGGTAGGTTTTCACTCTTTCCAAATGCCTCTAGATATTGGACCATTAACCTACTTCCTTACATCCAAGGAAGATGATATTTTAATGTAGAAGTGTGTGTGTGTATCCAAAGAAAAAAATCAAGTAGTTTTATTATATGAAACGAATTTACATTAGTAGATGGCTCTGACATTCCTTTAGTCATGTATTCTTAGTATGATCCTTGGATCTGTATGTTCAACTATATTCTTGATTCTTTTCCACTAATATAAACATTGATTTACATTATGATATTTTCAATATATAGAAAAATGTATAGTACCTTAAATAGTACAAAAATGATCCAAATAGATAGGGTCAAAAGGCATGCAAGACAATATGTGAAACAAGTGGTATGAAGATGTTCAATGGTCTGTTCTAGACCTTTTTCCCATGTTTTCCATATGCCTTTGTCCAATGCCACTCCACCTTTGGAAAGAGTGTTTTCTTCTTTGTTTTTGTCCCTATAAACATGTGAAATGGAAAAAGTGGTGAGAGTGGCAATAATTATTTTTATTTTTTCCAGGATATGATGTAGAGAGAAGTTGTGTAGAATGTGTATGTATTTGATGATGTTTACAACTAGCAGAGAGTCCCCAAAAAAATGTAGCTGAGAAATATATTTTTCTTGGGCTAGATGAGGAGAGGAAGAAGTGTTGTGAATTCATTTTTGTTGTGTGTTTCTTCACCAAGACCGGCTGAGAAATTTATAAAGGTGGATTTATAAATATGTAGGATGCCTCATTCCCCCCTTTTGAAGGGTATCCTTGTGCTAATCCATTAAAGAATTCTCAAGGGATATATATATTTTTTACTTCTGGATGTTGTGAAGGAGGATGGAAAGAAGGAGCAATTTATTTGGATGGGAGGGATTCGAAAATGGAAAGATTGCTTAAAGCACATCTGTCAGGAGGGATTTCCTTCTCTTCACATATAGATTTATTTCTAGAAATCCAGATGCCCCAACAAGCCATAGAGGGGAGGTCTCTAATTTTTTTTATATTTTGATTCCCCCACCAGGTTTGCAAATCTTTCTGAATGGACTCTCCTTTCCAATCTCAAAGATTCCATGCCTCAAGAGTGTAAGGACAAGACAAAAAGAGATGGTTTCTTGTTTTTTCTTATTGTTTATAGAGGGGACATCTGTTGGGCCCTGTGAAACATCTTTTCTATAAATTTTCCCAGGTGGGGATCTTTCCTTTTAGGAGGATCCAGGTGAAGAGTTTGTTTTTTGCAGGGATGTTGAGTTTCCATATTAATTTACCCCACCATGGTGGGGGTGTAATATAATTTTCAATAAGGATGGATTCATATACATATTTTGAAGAGTATTTACCTCACTTGTCATGTTGGTCTGATAGGTGTACCAAGTATTCATTTAGAGCCAATATGTATCTGTCCCAGTTTGGGGTTTGTTGTTCATTTATCCATACTTCCCTCTCGGAGATCCATATGTTTTGTCCCATCTCACCCCTGTGAATTTGAGTTATAAAGAAGAATCCATTTTGATGCATTTTTTGTAGATCATGCTCTGGAAGAAGGTGGTTGCTTGAGAAACCAATCTATGGATCCTTGTCGATAATGAGTTTTTCTCCATTTCCCACTTTCCATATGAGACAATCTTTTATCAATGAGAAGTATTGGAAAATATCCTTCCAGACTATTAATCCATTGAATGATGTTTTTTTGGGTCTTCGAATCCATGTCATGAGGGAGTCATTTGAGAAGTATTTCTCTTTGAATATTTGAAACCATAAGCCATTAGTTTCAATAACATTCCATCCATTCTTAGTTGCCAGAGATTTTGAGAATAAGTGAATATTTTTTAGTCCCCAACCCCCTGAAGCTTTTGGAAGAGCCAACGTATCTGATGATGCTAGAACTAAGATGTTAGAGTAATATTTCCCCTCCCATAGGTATTTGAATGCCAAATTTTTTATCTTGGATAGGATTCTTTTTAGAACCCAGGCTAGAGAAGTCTAGTATACTGGAATTTCTTCGATGACTGACTTGATTAGGACTAGTCTTCCAACCCTAGACAACCATCTGTTGTACCGAGTTTTGATCCTCTTCTCTACTTTGGAAATTATCCAATTCCATTCTTTTGAGAGATAATTGTTTGTCTTGAGGAGGAGGCTTATATATTTCAGTCCTTCATCCATAGAGTTACTGAGAGCTCCTAGAGTGTGTTATGTGTAGATTTTTTCCTGATTTCTTTGTCCCTAGGAAATGAGAATAGATTGTTTTGGGTTGATATTCATCCCCGATGCTTTACAAAATAGATATAACATGGATATGAGATGGTCTATTTATTGGTCGCTTCAGTCACAGAATATTAGGATGTCATATACAAAGAGAAGGTGGGAAAGAGATACTTGATCATTTATTTCTACACCTTTATAATATATTTGAGTATCGACATTTGAAATTATCTTGCTGAGACATTCGACGAGTCACGACCAAAAGGAAGAGGAGGGGAAAGAGAGGGAATCCCTTTCCAAGTCTTATTTCTATGTTAAAGAAAGAATATGTGGCTCTATTGATGAGAAGTGTAAAAGAGGAGGTGTTGAGACAATTCAATATCCAAGTAACAAAATTGTGATTGAACCCAAAGTGGATGAGGAGGATCTTGATGTACATCCAACTCACCCTGTCAAAATATTTTTAAAGATCGACCTTCTATGTCACTGCCTTTAGATTTCTAGAATGAATGGTATGATATCCTTCTTGGGCCAATATGATTGCTTAGTGTATTTGTCTTCCTTTTAGAAAGTCGAATTGCTCAACCAATATGTTTTCCTCAAGAGTTTTTTTTAATCTCGTTGCAATGATATTGGTGATGATCTTGTGGACCACATTGCAGAGTGATATGGGGTGGAATAGATCAAAAGAGGTGGGGTTATAAACTTTGGGGACAAGGGATAGAAAGGTGGAGTTGAAGGGAGAGAACATCTATTTGGTGCTCCTAGAGTATTCAACAACCCAAAGGATATTTTCTCCCAGTATGTCAAAGAACCCTTTGTATAAATCCATAGGGAACCCATCTAGTCCTGGAATGTTGTCTCTTTGGAAACTGTGGATGAACCAAAGGAGTTTATCTTTTTTTTTATTTTTTTCCATTATATTTTCATTGTCCTATATGCTTGTGAATATGGGGAAGAGTTGTATGGTTTGAAGAATGGCATCAATTGTTCGATCATTTTTTAAGGGGGATTTGAAATAGGATACTCCTTCAGAATAATGTCATCGAAGGAGGAGTCTAGAAAGCCATAATCCTTTCTTATGTTCCAAATAGTGTTTATGATCGTCCTTCCATTTTCATAGTGGTGGAAGAAAATTATGTTTTCCTCCCTAGACTATAACCAAAGGGATCTGCTTTTTAATCTCCAGGTCTTTTCTCTTCTAAGGAGGATTATATTTTTTTCTTTTTCTAGGGATTTTATAAGAACCTTTTGTTCCTTAGAAAAGGTGGACTCAACTTCTGAGATTCTCAAATTTTCAAGCTATATTTCGATTCTCCTCATGGATTCGTCCTCTTGATCCTTTTTGTATTTGGACCAATTTACTGAAGTGACTTTATTTTCTTGATATTTGAGTGAAATTGGATTTGAGGGGATTTAAGAAGAGTAGGATTGTAGGGGGTCCAAAAATATTGAACCATCGAAAGAATGGATGGGTCTTTGATCCATGAGGAGTTGAATTTGAATGGGTTGGGAGAATTTTTTGGATCAATGATGAGTTCCAATAGGATAGGATTGTGGTTTGATATACCTCCTATATCAATCCATTGGAAGAGACATAGATTGATGAAGAAGAGATCATCAAAGATTAATAATATGCCCATCCTTTTTTCTATTCTGACATCCCCTCTTCTCATATTCCTCCAAGTTGGGGCGTATTTATGAGGGAGGATTTCCATTGACTTGTATTCTTCTAATTCTTGGGAAACGAAAGGCACCAGAGGGTCTGAGAGTGTTGGTCCCCATATTTCACTGGAGTTGAGAGTAAATTTTAGGTCTCCTCCTATGATAATTCGATCTAAATGTATGAGAGGGGATTTGAGGAATTTTCCCCATAAGGTTTCCCTGTCAGCATAGAGTCCATAGATATTTATATAGAGGAAGGGGAGGGGAAACTCAGTCGTCCTAGAAAAGATGGAAAGAACATAGGGGATCCCTTGGGAGTTTTAAACATGGATATCCTTGGAGTGACAACCCCTGATAAGACCACCTGAATTCCTTGTGGCATCAATTGCTAAAAATTCCCATCTAGGAATGGAAGAAGAAAGAATCTTGGTCGCACTCTATCCTTGCAGCATGGTTTCTTGAAGAAAGAGAATGTCAGTCTTATGGAGAGAAACAAGTCGAACACTAGCCAATATTTTGGAGGGGTTGGCCAACCCTTCTCAATTGAGAGAGAAAATATTTATTTGAGCACATAGTCGAGGGTTGATGCTCTAAGAGACCCGAGAATCATTTTTTGTTTTTCTAATTTGACTTGTTTGTGAGCTTGATTTTATTCCTATGAGAGGAAGGATTTTATTTCCATGTGTGGGGGCTTCAGGTCCCAATTTTCTAGGGATCCTAAGCCACCATGTATTCCATCCTAAGGTTCTTTGGAAAGAGAGGCTAAGGAATGAAGAAAGTACTTGGGAGGATGATCCTCAGTCAAGGGGAAAGGGAGGTGGGAAAGGGGAGAGGGGGAAATGAAGGGGTCAAGGACAAGGGGAATAAGGGAATAAAGGGACGGGAGGGAGATAACAGAGAGTCCAATAAGAAAAGAGTTTTCAGGCGGAGGGGGGGGGAGAAGGGGGTTGGGGAAGATGAGAGAATATTTGTAACAAAAGAGAAAGGAATAGGACGGGGATACATACCAGTAGTGGGTACAGACAAAGGCGATTGAGCAGGGGCTAGATCCATGACTGCTGGAGATTCTTCTGCACGTTCTTTGATAATTTTCTAAGAAGCATCCCTTGGAGGAGAGTCGGCCATTGGTACCTTTTGTGTTGCGTCAACCATCCTGGGCGGGAATATCGATTTTTTTACCACTGCTTATTATTTTTTTATCTATTTTTTTCTGGGATTCTTCTTTAGAGAAATCGACAACTAGGTGGTCATAGTCATGGAATATTATGCATATAAAAGGTATTCCCTTGTAATCCAGATCATGTTTATAATATTTTCCTTGATGCTGCAAACTGATGCAGTCACATAATCTTTCTCATAGTTTGATTCCAACCAGAATGCGCACCATAACCATGTATCCAATCTCCTCAAAGGAGAATTATGCTTCCAAATAAGCTCCCAACGATGTACTAACAATATTAAATACATATTATGTCTAAAAAATTAAAGGGAGGCCCGATAAACGAACCCATATGGGAGTGATGTCTTGTCTTTCCATGTTGGCGTTGAAAGAGGTGGTACATTTTTTCAGATAAAGCGCTTGAGTGCCATATGACCAGCTTCCAACTAACATTCTAACTGCATCTTTTTTTTGTGTGGAAAATCCATGCCAACCATCCTTTTGCTAAAATGAGGATAACTGGTTCATATCTGATCCAGGTGGTGAATGTCAAGGAGGTCCATTTTTTGATGTTGTCATTAAAAGGTTGTTTTCTCCTAAACGTTCCCACTAAGGTTGTCATTAAAAGGTCCACTAATATTTTAACTGAAAATCCACTCCCAGTGACATAGAGAGAGTGTGGTCCTTTCATTTGAGACATTTTTTATTGCAACAAGGAGGGATCGGGGGATTTTCGAGAAATTGAGAGGTCTGCATGGCTCCATGCATGAGGTATTCATTGAGGAAATTTGTAATGAAGTCACATGTGCTTTGGGCCTTGTCTATGGAAGGGGAAGAGGAGTGTGGGAGGTTTTTAGATCGAGGAGGGAATCCATAATGACTGGGAGAGGGAGGAACATCGTCATTATGGAGAGGGGAGGATCATGATTACAAAGAGGGGATGGAGGGAGTGTGTAAGTCAGCAAAGGAGGGGAAGGGTGGGATGTGTGAAGTGATGAGTGAGGGAGGAGGTACGACGATAGGACATGGAGATGAAATCTGGAGGTAGGGACAATTGGAGAGGTGGTGGATGGATCATTTCATCAATGAAGGCAGGAGGGGGATGAGAGGTCCATATGTCTGTGTGTGAAGAGGTGTCCTTGGAAAAATATATGAGTTCCTCATCGTCCTCCATGAGACCAGAGTGAAGGAGATAGCTTGAGAGGGTTGTAGTGGCCACAGGGCCCACCAATATGTGCGGAGAGAAAGAAGAAAATTTTGGAGGGTGGCTAGGGTTTCCTTGTGGAAAACCTAGCCCTTAAGATCACACCAGAAAAACGTAGACCCATCAACTTGTGCTCCTAATAAATTTTAAGATATATATATATACACACATACATACATATAGACACAATTTTTTTTTAATTTTTATTTGATTTTCTAAAACTTTGTTTTAAATGTAACTTTTGTTTTTCAATTTTCCATGAAATTTGTCTCTTTAAGAAAATCTTTTAAGGTTTGTTTTTAGTGTGGCATTTAAAAAAAAAAACATTTTTAAGTGGAGTGCTAATATTTTGTTTTGTTTTATTATATTTAGACATTTTTCCTTTATATTTTTTTATCTTCTATTTTATTTTTATTTTTTTGTTATTTTTTTTTAATTTTGGTAATAATACTAGTTTTTTAGGTCATGGTTTCAAAATAGTTATAATTTTAAGCCTTCCAAAAAAGGGGTGTTATTGGAAACACCTTTGTTTTTTGTTCGAGGGTTGATTTTAGGATTTGGTTGCAATGGTATCAATTGTTAAGGCCATGATTTTAAAACAATTGCAATTTTAACCTCTCCAAAAAAGGGATGCTACTAGTTTCAATTCATGGGTTGATTTTACATTTGTGTTGCAATGGTACTGATTGTTAAGGCCATGGTTTAAAGCAGGTTGTAAATTTTATTTTGAGAAAAAAATGGTGTTAATGGTAGCGCCACGTTTTGATTTGAGGATTAATTTTAATATTTGGTTAGCAACATTACAAGGTTATTAAGGTCATGGTTGCAAAAAGTTGTAATTTTGACAAGAAAAAGGTTGTTATCATATACCTCATTTAGAAACATGCGTAAATTTCAATATTTTTGTTAGCAACATTAAAAGGTTTTAAGGCCATGGTTGTAAAAATGTTGTAAATTTAAACTTGAAAAAATGGTGCCACTAGTAGTACCGATTTTTTATTTGGGGGTTGCTTTTGGTGTTTTTGATGAAAACATATGGGTTTTGAGAGCTAGAGTTCTCATTTTTGAGGTCACATTTCTCATTAAGTTAGTAACTATGCTCATAAGAAATCAATAAATCATATAAGTAGAGGAAGCAAATGTATTATAGGACAAGAAAAGTTATTATTGATAAAAAAAAAGTTGTAGCGACATAATTTAATAATAATGTTCATTGATCATTCATATCTTACAAAAAATACCACAAAGGATAATGGAAACCTCAATGTTGTATCATGTCCAATCAAACCCCCAAAAGAGATGGATGAATATCCAAATAAGAGAGAAAATACTAATGTACGAAGGACCTCTAGTTGCAACTCTAGAACAACAATTTTATCTAGAGAATAAGAATAAATGGAGGGATCTATTACATCATCATAATCACCTAACACTACAATGATCTAACACACTAAGCCGTAGGATCAAATCTCCAAGAACCAGCCCCCACAAAGTCCATATTTATACTTTGTTTTAATGGATTACCAATAGATTGATCCTCTTTGATTATGTTAAAGATAATTAATTATGTTACCATCAAATCCATTATTTTTATTTTCTGGTCACAACATAATTAATTGATCCAAGCACTCATTTGACATGGTGAATATTTACTTTCCTTCTTGGGCTTGATCCTTAAAGACAAAATCCTCCTTTCTCTTAAAATGAGATTTTGGGCCCACCTTGAAATACACAACACTTTTTGTAATTTGAATCTTCTATGTTTAAAAATGCCACCTTAAATTCTTCATAATATGATCAATTCCCCCTCAATTGAATAATCCCCTATTCCTTAAAAAATTCCAACTCTCCATTATCAATTTTTCCCCTTTTCTAGATATGCCCACGAATTACGAGTTTCATTCATTAAGTCAAATCCTTCGAAAATACCAAATCATCTTTTGTGACACATTTTATTTATTTATTTGTATCTGCCACATTGTTAGATACTTTTTCTTTTCTTTCCAAGGACAAAAATCACTTTTTTGTTCCAGTTGGAATGAAAAACACATTCTTAATTGGAATGAAAAACACATTCCTAAAGTTCTCAAGGCACTTTACATAGAAACTAGATTAATATTAAGCCGAATTAAAAAAGACTCTACAATGTCTCTCACTTATCATCTACTATAATTAGCATGCAGGTATAGTATTGAGGGGCATTGAAGATATCTAGTAAATTTTCATAGAATTCTTCATTATTAGTGACATTTAGTCAAATTGATAAACATCCAAATAAGAAAGTGACTTCACAAGACTACAATTAAATATGTCTATACTAGCTCAAAAACAAATAAATTTTTGTGTCTCAAACTATATCATTCACAAAAATTACAAAAGGATATAGCTTCCAAGCAGTAATCCTGATGTACATATTCCTTAATAATATTGCTAAAATCATATTGTCAAAATACCTCCACACCCCTAGAGAAAAACCATGAGAATGAAACATCACCCCAGGTAGGGAAATTTCACATTCAAATAAGTCTAGAAACCATCCCAAAGGATTACTACCAAGTAGAAAAATATATATATTAAGGTAATATCATTAATGATCAAGAATGGGAGAGAATCAATGATATACCTTCTCCCTCGGTGATTAGAGTTACTCTTTCCAGAACAAACGAAAGAGAGAGGAGTGATAGGATTTAGACCATATCGTTTTGTGGTATTTATCTATGGATGCCTAAGAAGATCATGAATTATTGCAACATCATCTTCCCTTTGCGAAGGAGATAAATTGTTGGTTTTGTTTGGATCCCATCTCTTCTCATCTCCCTTAAATATAATATTTGCATCCTTGATATCTAGATCATTGTTCATCGATCCAGAACCACCAACATGAGAAGCCACAAATAACCCCTTAGAGATAATAATTGGACCATGTATAGGAGACATTTTCTAGGACATCCCTAAAGAAATCAAAGGCCATTGTTGGCATCTCCCCTCCGGCTTGAGGGAATAGGATGGAAAAATATCCTAGAGCCTTGACACAAATTTGGAAAGTATGATTATCAATAGGCATCTCTCTAGCATGCAGTAACCAATTAGGAGATGAATGTAAAAACTTGCAATCCTTTTACATGATATGAGAAATGGGATGAACATCCTCCTTAGCAAAAACAAAAGTATATTCCATATCCTCCACTCTACTATCAACCATAATATCCCAATTTAGTGCACTCATTTCATATAGTTTCTTATCCATGCTAACCTTTGGACCTAGATTCATCCAATCAGATCCAAAATATCCATTATCTAGTCAATCCATAGACAAAGGATAAACACTGGGGAATTTTCTCTTATAATTTACGTTAACCCTAAATGGGCATTCCTAGATTAAATGACCATGAATATTTCAAAAAGGACATCTAAATAGAATATTTTCAAAATCCAAGACCTAATATCGTTTCTCACCTTCACATTAAAAAATAATCTCTTAAGAAAGCCTACTTGCTAATGACATGTTGAAAAATATCCTTGGGATTCCCTGTCGAGATAGGGTTTCTAGGGAAACATATTAAAAAGACCCAAACTTATCCCCTATCAACGTCAAAATTTTAGGGGAACAAAAGTGTAAGGGCCACCGAGGATGTCTTACCCAAACAATTTGTAGATCCTTTTCCACCTAGGAAGAGTCAAAGTAATTACACCAAGGAAACAAAACTAGGCCCATATCATGAAAGCACCAAGGCCATCCATCAAATACTGCATCTAGATTTGATGTGCTATTGAAAATAAAGGAGAAAAAAATCCCATTTTAGAATGAAAACCTTAATTTTTCCTTTAGCCATTGTTTCCCATGAAGAGTTGATCTAATAAAACAAATTTTGTATTGAAGGAGAAGAGCCATATAAATAACCTAGCAGGGTTCGCACAGAAAGATCCTTCAAATATTTAGTGATCCAATCCTTTTGGATTGGAATCGAAATTGATCTTGATAAGTTGATGCTTCGAAAACACTTTCCTGAGATGCAAACTCCAAACCCTAAAATATGGCCTCCATTTCTCTCCTCAATGATTACTCCTCTCATCACATGTGAGATACCTTTAAGTGTGTTGTGTCCAATTTACCTTTTCTTCTTTGGTTCATGTTCCAACATTGGAGAATGTATACACTTTTCCATTAAATTTGTTAGTTCAATACAATACCAACTATGGAATATTATATACTATTCACACATGAATTATAAGTCAAACACATACTTCCAATACTTGAAAACATCATTGTTACATTGTACACATTCATATATTTCTAACGATTATTCACTTTCTTGATTTGGTTAATTGTGGACAAGTTACAACCACTCAAATTTCTTGTTATAAATGACATTGATATTCCTGCCATGTTGATCATAGGCCATCTGATTAGAGGTTTGAATATTAAAACCATATGCATGTCATGAAATAATTCTTCGGTGTTTCTATAAAACTATGCATCCCTTTGTATTCAAGTGATAAGCTTATCTTAAGCACACTTGTCTTGTCACTCGTGAGTAATTTTATAACCCTTCCACTATGTTTTTTCCATGCCATTATTGAGCCTATGTGATGTTATACAATATTTCCATGTCACTTCCATGCGACCAACCAATAATTGACTTTCACTTGGTCCATGTGGCATTCACTGCCATGTGACCAACCGATAATTGACTTTCACTTGGTCCATGTGGCATTAACTAACATTTTTGCATGTCATAAATTGCCCTCGTGTCTGCCTTGATGGCCTAGTGTGAATTTGTGTTGGAGGGTATAGTTTTGGGAAGTATTGTGAAGGTTTCCCCACCCTCCACTCAAGGTAATGTGGAAAATGAAGATATAATAAGGTTGGGAATGAGATAGAAATGTTAAATTATGTGAGGTAGGAAGATAAGAGGAAGGTGGGGTTTCGAGACAAGGTAGAACAAGCCATTGGATGGAGGTAAGTCATGGTCAAGGTTAGAGCATGGATATTTGATTCAAAATACCTTTTCCCTCCACCCCACGAGAAAGTGGAGTGTGGGGGGAGTAAGGAAAAGTAGGAAGGATGAAAGGGAAGGTAGAGGATAATATGAGAAAAGGTAAATGAATTATGGGAGATGATGAATAAATATTCCTTAATCCCTAAGTAAATGGAAAAGAAAAACCATGTATGGAATGAGGGTGGAGGATAGATATGGAAAAGGTAGGAAACAATGGCAATTATTAGCCCCCAAACTTGCACTTTGAAATATAAATCCTCGAATATAATCATGGAAAGCTTTGTGCAATGCTAGAGGCAATGTCTAGTGCCACTACAACATTAAACTCTATCACTTCAAATTTAGTGCATGCCAATTGTATGGGGAAATCATTAATGCCTCCCTTAATATTCCACTTAAACTTAGATGAATAATATCATATTAGATAATAATGCTTGTGGTTTTTCAGTGTTTTTATAATATATTGGTTTGATCATTAGCAAGGTCGATGCTTGTATTTTTGGACAATGGAAACTTATGTATGTGAAACAAGGGTCTAAATATGAAATTATGGATACCATTACAAAGGAATCTAAAGGATAAATTCTACCAATCAAATCAATCCAACATCGTACTATAATTAGTGAAGACAATGTAAAACATATAATCCCCATACAACCATAAATTATCTATGGATCATGTAATTAGAACAAGCAACAATATTATTACTCATAATAATCATGACATATAAGTCTTCCAACAATGATCATCGATCCTTCAAATCTTACAAAGACAACATTAGGGAACAAAACCAATCTTGCTGATGCATCATGCCTAAGTACTCAAACTCTCAAAGAAGATGTCAACCACAAAAAACCTCTAGTTGCAACAGTTGATACATAAACCGATCTATAGAACATAGAGAAGAAATGGAAGGATTAATTACATCAACATAATCCTTCACTATCCCCTCTAAGATAAGACATTAAGCCGAAGTGATGCAAACCCCCCCACCTCCCGGGGCCTGCACGACCTCCCAGTCTAGGATTGTTCGAAATCAGGAGTTGAATCAACTCTCGGGACCTTACTAAGCCCTCAAAATACTTTTGCACATGTCTTTTTCCTGTTTCCCATGCTTAAAACCAAGTCTGTGAGGGTCCTTATGTACCAGCGAAGTCCTCCACATGACTCCGGGCCAAAACCGTGGGCTAATTATCAAATTTCCGAAGAATTCAAAACTTCGGAGCTTCAAGCTTCAAGAGCTCCAACAACAACACGCGATGTTCCTCCCAAACGTTGAATTCATGGATTTTGAATAGGCAGAGGGGATCAACAGTTCACATTACCCGCTGTGATATACGGTTGGAAAGGTCTTCAGGATTTTGGGCTTCAAATATTTCTCCCTCTCCAATACACTATATCCCCAGAGTGTTGAACTCTAAACCAACATATCATATGGTTTTGATGCTTATCTCAGATCAACAACTCCTGTCATCTCCACAACTCCGAACTTCAGAGCGTTTCGAAGCACCACACCTCAAATCTCCTGGAGTGCCAAACATGTGAACTCACGAAGGATCACAATCGACAGTCCACACGTCCTGGTGGATGGACAACTCATATCTATTCCAGGCTTCAGGACTTCGAGTGTCTTCACAACACAACCCCTTACAACTTTCGAACTCTTAATCGACGAAGGCTAGATCCACTCTCCACGTGTCCTTCTCTAACCAACGATCAAGATTGATTTCAGATTCTAGAACTTTGGGAGTTCCGTCTCTTTTGCGCCCAACACACAAAAATTGTTGAACTCGCAAATTTCGAAGGACTTCAAGGGTTTAAACCCCACTCTACTTCTACATATATGATGGTGACAAGAGATCATGACCTTCCCTGACTAGATCTCATCCACTCGACCTTCAAATGGGATAAATTTCTCCCTCTAAGGAAAACTTCGTCTGCTATTTCTCCTGATCTTGATCAATTGAGGTGATTCGGACCTATGATGCACTCTTTTCACCCTCTAAACTTCTGAAAATGCTTCAGACTTAGAGATTTTTCAAAAAATATCCCTACGCACTCCTTGTGTTCGTCTTCCTTGAGAATTCCTCAACACTTCGACTAAGTGTCGGCCTAGTGCACACCTTTCATGGGTCTTCTTAAAACTTCTATACTCCATTGAGTATCTGTGCACTCCTTGCACTTGTTTTTGCCAAAGCTTCACACTATCTCTTTTGAGATTTTGAGTCGACACAACTCTTCCCTCACACTCCTTGCAGGCACTGTGGACTTCTTGCACCATAGTTTCAGAACAGAAATGATTGAAACTTGTGGAACATCAAATATTCACACACTAAATCATGAAATGCATACTTGGACATATAAAACACAGAAAACAGAAAAACACCACATGTACACAATGAACTCAGAAATAGACGACACCATACATTTGAAATCAAACCTCTCCTAATATAATACTCACTCAGAAAAATATGTACATGAGTTCATAAAGCTCTCAACTTTTTCTCCACAACTCTCGGCAACAACAAAATGGCTTCAACAATAATAACAACTCTCTTTAACAACTATCTCAACAATTCCCAATAGCCTCTTTTGGGCATAGATTACATTTATTTATACATGAAGGATTCTCGAGGCTTCCCTCTAGCCTATATAAGTGCTACCATATAATAATAAAATCATTTTACCACTAAGGCTTATTACAATAAATGAGAATTTACAATATAGATACGAGTCAATGCTCAATATCTATACAATCCTCCAGCTAATTAAAGTAAATACATTCTCATGGAGCTCATACAATGGATCTTGCCTCGAAATATTAAAGGGCCTTAATTACAATGCTTTCAAAATGTGAAGTTGATGTGCTCTCCTTGGAATTTAAGTCATCGTGAATGTGTGCGTTGAATGTTGAGATTTCCTCCACTTGCCTCATTTAATGTTGATGGTGATGCTCCTGCATCACCAAGTATTTTACTCCAAGAATCCTCCTCCTTTTGAAGAGTTTATTTTTCCAATTTATAAATCTAAAATACAATTCGATATTCATCATCTTTGACAAAGTCATAAACGATCATTAAATAATAAACTTAGCTGTTAAAAAAAACCATTGGCTCCTTGAACCAATCTCCATGGTTAACTTTGGTCCCACTTAATCTCCTCATTTCATGTGCTTGAACCTTGAAGAAGTAACCTCTAAATTTATCCAAATTTGATCCTTTCATAAATTCAAGATTGGTGTTTATTCTCTAAAGCCCCAACATTTAATATCCAACCTCCTCATTCATTGTAACATGGTGCCACATTTTATATCATCATTTGACAACCTATTTTAATGGATTTGTTTCTATTTCTTGGGATTTCCATGATTTTAAGGTTGTGCATGTGCATTTATTTGAATAATCCCACTTCCACATAGCTAATAATTATCTCTGTAAGTGCCATGTGAAACCCAAGGTTCATGGTTTGAATAGTCAAGGCTATATTGGAAAACAAATGCATGGCATGAAATTTGAGCTTTCTATTGCACAAAGTTTAGTGTTTGGGTATGATCCTTAAGCTTAATATGTTTTGATGAAATTTAATGGTTAGATAGAGGAATATGTTCTCTACATTAGTTACAAATTTCATATTCAAACACCAATGTTTGAGATTGTGTTGGGATAAATATTGGACCTCTATTACAATAGATGAAATTCACCCTATGTTTTTCCAATGTGCTTGGTTAGAGGCCTTGGCACAACCCTTAAACTCAATATTTTCTAATGAAATTTTGTGGGTATCTAGAGGAATATGTACCCTACAACATATCTAACTTTTATATTCTTACTTAAGTATTTGAGGATACACTAGCATAAACAATAGACCCATGTCATTGTTGATAAAATACAACTTGTTCTTTTCTAGTGGGTTGAGTTAGGGACTTCAATACACCCCTTACACTCATTATTTCTCACAACATTTTGTGGTAAGGAATACAAATTTTCTCTCTATAACATATCCAAACTCAAATATTTGAGACGCTAGGTTAAAAATTGGATCCTTGTCACTGCTGAAGTCTATAAAATGCATACCCTTCCTACAATAAGACAAATTAAGGTGATAAACCTTGATAGGATGATCTGTTAGAAAAATAGGTGTGCTCGTTTCACCATGGAAAATATAGAAATATTGTCACCCAACCATAGGACGAAGCCACAAAGCCACCCCCAAGCACCTTAACCTTGACAGAGAGAATAATTCTGGAAGCAACCCTAGAACCAATAGCCAATCAATGCAGAATACCTCTCTCCAGAGCTAGCGCACAAAGCAGAAAGTCCAAACCATAACCAAGAGAAAGTCCAAGCCTGAAACCAAAAATACAAGTTGCAGTAGCTGCAGCTGCAACTACTCTCTAGACTTGTGCACTTACTAAATTTCTGCAGTGCGCACTAAATTTCTATAGTTGTGAGTTGTGTGTGTACAAATGAGCTCTGGCATCCTGTATTTATATTGCTCTTTCTTAGCTTCCTGGGCCAACTTCTCTTTCTGGAGGCTAAAGACTCAATATTAATTGTTTTCTTTAACTGGCTTGTCTTCTAGGGTTATGTCCAAAGATTTAGGGTTTCTTCTTTCTTTTCAGAATATTCTTTTCTTGTCAGGGTTACACGGGGAGGTTAAATATACCTCCCGCAGCTACCATAATATCAACACTTCCTCCTAGCTAGGGAGGTATTGACAACAATGGTATTGAGCATAAACATACCATTCAACTAGTAGCATAATCATAGCCATACAAGCTATCTCATGATCAAATCACGAGCACCATCATCACTATAAGTATCATCTGATAGAATCAAATGCATAATCTTTCGAATCCATACTCCATATGAGTAATCACGCATGATGCTCAATAATTTACTCACTCCACAGAGTGATACAATAACCATTCTTCTAATCCAGACATATGTCCTAGAAGAATAACTATTCCAATGCATGTTGGAAGCCACGCCATGGGCTACAAGGACTATTCTTCTAATCTAGACATACGTTCTAGAAGAATAAATGCCATGGACCATTTTTTGTCTGGAGAATGTCTGTCCACCAACACACTAACTATCCATCTAGTTGATAATCATTTCCAACACTAGTGAGTAGTCTTCATGGCAATCAGAAAAATGCTATTCAATAGAACACAACTGTGTCTATCCATAGTAGTACATAACTACTATCTAGTGGTACACAACCACACCAAGTAGCACACGTCTACTAAACTTGTGACGCATAGTCACAACTAGTGGAACACATCCACCACAATAACATACATCTATTGTCTAGAGAAATACCGTCTCCACAACAATCATATCATCTGATATCAACCTGCATAAAAAAATATCATGATATAAAATGAGTCATCTGGGCCATTCTTCCACTCACATCTGTGAGATATGGAAGATAATCTTCCCTCAAAAGGTAAAACATTATCCATGGGCTATCTGGACTAGTCTTCTCAAGCATATAAGAATAATTGTCCCTAATTTCTGAGCCTAGACCATTCACCTAACTAGGCCATTCCTATGGCACTAATCATAGTGCAACCTGGAGAGAATGAGTCTGCCCTAGGGAATGCATGTCCCTGATTGTTGAGCCTAGACCATTCACCTAACTAGGCCATTCCTCTGACACTAATCATATTGAAACCTGGAGAGAATGATTCTGCCCTAGGGAATGACTATCCGAACCATTTCCTAATGGAAATGATTGTCCCGCACCAACCTCCAAAACGGACCATTCTTCGACACTGCTCAAAATTGTGAACTTCGAAAGAATGACTTCCCGACGAGGCAGACCATTCTACTTGACCACTACTTAGAGTGACTGCCAAGAAGAATGACTGTCCTAGACCATTCCCCCACACTATCCACAAGGGGATTTTTTGTCTATGGTACATCAACAATCTATCAAACCATTTTCATTACAAAAATGACTATTTGATCTGGACCATTTTCCAAACTGGAAAATGTCTGTCCGTCAGAAATCTCAAACCACTTTCTGAACTAGAAAGGAACTTCTCATCCTGGACCATTTTTCGAACTGAAAAATGATTGTCCATAAATCAATAACATATCAATACTCCCTCCCAACCTGAGAGTAATCTCTTCCTTTTTCAATAAGGAATTTGTCTCCACGAGCCCCAACTTGTTTCTTAAGTATGTAAACTCTTCATCTTGGATAAAGGATTTACCAAAATATATGTTGTTTGCTCACCGGTGGAGATATACTAGAGAACCACTTCTTTCTTCTTGGACTTCATCATGGAGAATATAATTCTTGATATCAAATGTACTTCGGTCTATCATGGAACAATGGTTTTCTCTGAAGGCTTCACATAGCTCTGATCATTAAAATATATCATGGTTGAATTCAATACCTTTGTTTCCTACTAGCTCATGACATCGTGGAAATGCTCAAACTGAAACATATCCAAGTAGAACTTCTTCTGTCATCATGAGAGTTTGTCATGGATCAGAAATCCATCATCTCGGTCTTATGAGTAGCCATTCTAATACACTATTTATATTATAGAAGGTTTTCATCACGCTTCTATTGTATATGAGATACTCGGCATCAAGTTGTTTGAATTCATACAAGGTCTTCTTATATCCGCATACATGGGTCTCTTTCTGGTATAAGCTTCTTTATCACTTGCTTTATTGGGAAGAGCAGTCTTTTACATGTAAATTCCAATCCATGGATACTACAAGACGTATATCTGGTTTACTAAAACAAGTTGTTGTCATAGTCTTCTCCCTCCTTCTGGAAGAACCTTTGAATCTTGCAATGCATCTATTCGTAAATATTTTTCACATTTTCTTACATACAATGTTCTTTATCATAACTTCCATTCCTTCTGCTTGATTGCTTCTTAGTGGGTTTAAACCAAGTTGGTAGTCTTGTGATTCTCGATATAATAATTGGTTGTTCTTGCTTTTCTTTCTTTATTGGAATCTTCATGTTCTTCCTCATTTCTCTCTTTGGCTCTTGGGTCCATGGGGCCTTCTATATGCCTCGAAGATTCCAACTTCTTCCTTTCATCATAGGATCATGGATGTATATGGACAACCAAGGATACTTTAAGGATTCCTTTCGAAGAAGGCTTCTTCTAGAGTCAAACTAAACATGTGTTGCTTATCATGGCTGCTACTTTCAATGGTAACATGGATAGATACTTCATAACCCTCAATGGATCATATTTAGGATTAGCTCCCTCCTAATCCTTGCTTCATATATGAATGCATGCTCTTCTTTTGTATTTCTGTAATCAACTCCCTCCATCTAAGATAGTCCATGCTTTTGTCTACATATTTATTTCCTTCTGCAAGGTGTCACAATTATTTTTCTAATTTCCTCTTGATTGTTGAATTCTTTCTATTTTGAATCCTTTTGGTTCTCTTCAAGTTTGATTATGATTTCATCGTATCTGACAGTTGTTACTTATATAATAGCTTCCACAAGAATTGTTACCAAATATTGTCAACACACTTCATCTTTTCATGTGTATTTATTGACTTATAGTCATTGTGATAGAAATCCTTATCATGTTGTTCTTCCATAGGTGTTTCTTCAATTGAACATCTTATCTTCTAAGAAATATATATACATGATATGTACAGAAACTATGTGAACATGGTATGTACAATAACTTTGAAGAATATTGTCACCTTGACTTAGAAGAAGAAGTTTGGTTTATCCTGCTTGACCTTCTTTGAGAGTTCCCTTTCTTTGACAACTGATGCTTCATATGTTTCCTTCCTTTTCTTTAACTCAGGATAGTGATTTCTATAGTGACCATATTTTCGACAGTTGAAGCATTGTATTTTTGACATATCCTTTTCTTGATGTGGTTTCTTCCTCAAGTCAAACTTCTTCTTATTCCTAAAATTCTTGAACTTTGATGTGAAGGCTTGATCTTTACTTTGGAATTTCCCTTTTTTGTTAATCTTTGATTCTTCTTGTGCACATCAAGTCCAAATTTATTCAAATGTGGGATACTCCTTTCTTGTGTTCATGCTTGCGGAAAATGCATCCCATGTCTTTGGAAGGCCATTGAGTACTATATGTACCAGTTCCTTTTCTGAAATGATTTCTTCAATAGCTTGTAGTTTATCTCTTAACTGAGAGATTCTTACAAAGTATGATGTTATGTTGTCATCATCATTCATTTTCATGTCTCGAAGCTCATTCTTCAAAATCATTACTTGTCCAATGTTTCTGACTGAGAAGAGGTTAGTTAGGGAATCATACATATTCTTAGATGAGTCAAGATGGGAGATGTAGGGTATCGAGTGGTATTTTACAGAGTCCACTATGATACTCATGGCATTGATGTCATTGTCCTTGAACTTTTCCATAACTTATTTATGACTTCATAGAGTAAATCATGACTTCTTTGACTTGGTCAACCTTTGAATTTGACCAAGAAGTAAAAATTGATGTCTTATCTTGCTGAGAGTACCATGAGGTGTGCTAGGTTAGGGAACACTAGGATGTCCAAAAATTAGGTCAATATATTCTCTTAAAGTTCCTTAACAAGAGGGTTAGGTTTTCGTTGCTGCAACAAAAACTTTGACTATAACTGTAACTGAGAAAAATCCTCCCAATCTATCTTCTAATTATTAGACTATCCAAAGATAGTGTGGTACCATAACTTGTTAGAAAAATAGGCATGCTCGTTTCACCATAAACAATATATCAATATTGTTACCCAACCATAGATGAAGCCACCCCCGAGCACCTTAAACTTGACAGAGAGAATAATTTTGGAAGAAACCCTCGAACCAATAACCAATCAATGTAGCATACCTCTCTCTAGAGATAGTGCACAAGGAAGAAATTCCAAACCATAACCAAGAGAAATTCCAAGCCTAAAACCGAAAATACAAGTTGCAGTAGCTACAACTACAACTACTCTCCAGACTTGAGCACTTACTAAATTTATGTAGTGTGCACTACATTTCTGTAGCTATGAGTTGTGTGTGTACAAATGAGCTCTAGCATTCTATATTTATACTTCTCTTTCTTAGTTATCTGGGTTGACTTCTCTTTCTGGAAGCTAAAGACTCAATATTAATTATTTTCTTTAGCCAACTTGTCTTCTAGGGTTATGTCCAAAGATTTAGGGTTTCTTCTTTCTTTTCAGAATATTCTATTCTTGTCAGAGTTACACGTGGAGGTTAATACCTCCCGCAACTACCGTAATATCAACACTTCCTCCTAGCTAAGGAGGTATTGAAAACAATGGTATTGAGCACAAACATACCATTCAACTAGTAGCATCATCATAGCCATACAGGATATATCATGATCAAATCACGAGCACCATCATCACTATCAATATAGTCTAATAGAATCAAATGCATAATATCTCGAAGCCATACTCCATCTGAGTAATCAGGCATGATGATCAATAAGTTAGTCACTCCACAGAGTGATACAAGAACCATTCTTCTAATCCAGACATATGTCCTAGAAGAATAACTATTCCAACAGATGTTGGAATCCACACCATGGGCTACAAGGACTATTCTTCTAATCCAGACATACATCCTAGAAGAATAAATGCCCTGGACCATTTTCTACCTGGAGAATGTCTGTCCACCAACACACTGACTATCCATCTAGCTGATAATCATTTCCAACACTAGTGAGTGGTCTTCATGGCAATCAAAAAAAATTTATTCAATAGAACACAATTGTGTCTATCCATAGTAGTACACAACTGTTATCCAGTGGTACACAACCACACCAAGTAGCACACATCTACTAAATCAGTGACGCATAGTCACAAACAGTGGAACACATCCACCACAATAGCATACATCTACTATCTAGAGACATACAGTCTCCACAAAAATCATATCATCTAATATCAACCTTCATAAAACAATATCATGATATAAAATGAGTCATCTAGGCCATTCTTCCACTCACATCTATGAGATATGGAAGAGCATCTTCCCTCAGAAGGTAAAACATTAGCCATGGGCTATATGGAATATTCTTCTCAAGCATATAATAATAATTGTCCCTAATTTATGAGCCTGGACCATTCATCTGACTAGGCCATTCCTCCGACGCTAATCATATTGCAACCTGGAGAGAATGAGTATGCCCTAGGGAATGCATGTCCCTGATTTTTGAGTCTATACCATTCACCTAACTAGGCCATTCCTCCGGCACTAATCATAGTGAAACCTGGAGAATGATTTTTCCCTAGGGAATGACTATCCGGACCATTTCCTAATGGAAATGACTATCCTGCACCAACCTCCAAAACATACCATTCTTCGAAACTGCTTAAAACTGTGAACTTTGAAAGAATGACTTCCCGACGAGGCAGACCATTCTACTTGACCACTACTCAGAGTGACTGCCAATAAGAATGATTTTCCTAGACCATTTCCCCACACTATCCACAAGGGGAATTGTTTTCTATGGTACATCAACAATCTATCAGGCCATTTTCATTACGAAAATGACTATCCGATCTGGACCATTTTTCGAACTGGAAAATGTCTGTCCATCAGAAATCTCAAACCACTTTCCAAACTGGAAAGGAACTTCTCATCCTGGACCATTTTTCGAACTGAAAAATGATTGTCCATAAATCAATAACATATCAATACTCCCTCCCAACCTGAGAGTAATCTCTTCCTTTTTCAATAAGGAAGTTGTCTCCACGAGCCCCAACTTATTTCTTAAGCACGCAAACTTTTCATCTTGGATAAAGGCTTTACCAAAATATATGTTGTCTTCTCATCGGTGGAAATATACTAGAGAACCACTTCTTTCTTCTTGGACTTCATCATAGAGAATATAATGCTTGATCTCAAATGTACTTCGGTCTGTCATGGAATAATGGTTTTCTCTGAAGGCTTCACATATCTCTGATCATTACAATATATCATGGTTGAATTCAATATTTTTATTTCCTACTAGCTCATGACATCGTGAAAAGGCTCAAACTGAAACATATCCAAGTAGAACTTCTTCTGTCATCATGAGAGTTTGTCATGGATTAGCAATCCATCATCTCGGTCTTATGAGTAACCATTATAATACATTATTTCTATCATAGAAGGTTTTCACCATTCTTTTGTTGTATATGAGATACGCAGCGTCAAGTTGTTTGAATCCATACAAGGTCTTCTTATATCTGCATACATGGGTTTCTTTTTGGTATAAGTTTCTTTATCACTTGCTTTATTGGGAAGAGCATTATTTTACATGTAAATTCCAATCCATGGATACCGCAAGACGTATATCTGGTTTACTAAAACAAGTTGTTGTCATAGTCTTCTCCCTCCTTCTGGAAGAACCTATGAATCTTGCAATGCTTCCATTCGTAAGTCTTTTTCACATTTTCTTACATACACTGTTCTTTATCATAACTTCCATTCCTTCTGCTCGATTGCTTCTTAGTGGGTTTAAACCAAGCTGGTAGTCTTGTGATTCTCGGTATAATAATTGGTTGTTCTTTCTTTTCTTTCTTTCTTTATTGGAATCTTCATGTTCTTCCTCATGTCTCTCTTTAGCTCTTGGGTCCATGGGGTATTCTATATGCCCCAAATATTCCAACTTCTTCCTTTCATCATAGGATCATGGATGTATATGGACAACCAAGGATACTTTAAGGATTCATTTCGAAGAAGGCTTCTTCTAGAGTCAAACTAAACATGTGTTGCTTAACATGGCTGCTACTTTCAATGGTAGCATGGATAGATACTTCATAATCCTCAATGGATCATATTTAGGATTAGCTTCCTCCTAATCCTTGCTTCATATGTGAATGCGTGCTCTTCTTTTGGATTTATGTAATCAAATCCCTCCATCTAAGATAGTCCATGCTTCTGTCTACATCCTTATTTCCTTCTACAAGGTGTCACAAGTCTTTTTCTAATTTCCTCTTGATTGTTGAATTCTTTCTATTTTGACCCCTTTTGGTTCTCTTCAATTTTGATTATGATTTCTTCGTATCTGACAGTTGTTACTTATATAATATCTTCCACAAGAATTGTTACCAAAGATTTTCAACACACTTCATCTTTTCATGTGTATTTCTTGACTTATAGTCATCGTGATATCAATCCTTATCTTGTTGTTCTTCCATAAGTGTTGTTTCAATTGAAAATCTTATCTTCTAAGAAATGGATATACATGATATGTATAGAAACTATGTGAACGTGGTAAGTACAATAGCTTTGAAGAATATTGTTACCTTGACTTAGAAGAAGAAGTTTGTTTTATCCTGCTTGACCTTCTTTGAGGGTTCCCTTTCTTCGGCAACTAATGCTTCATCTGTTTCCTTCCTTTTCTTTAACTCATGACAGTGGTTTTTGTAGTGACCATATTTTTGACAGTTGAAGCATTGTATTTTTGACATATCCTTTTCTTGATGTGGTTTCTTCCTCAAGTCAAACTTCTTCTTATTCCTAAAATTCTTGAACTTTTATGTGAAGGCTTGATGTTTACTTTGGGATTTCCCTTTTTTGTTAATCCTTGATTCTTCTTGTGCACATCAAGTCCAAATTTATTCAAATGTGGGATACTCCTTTCTTGTGTTCATGCTTGCGGAAAATGCATCCCATGTTTTGGGAAGTCCATCGAGTACTATATGTACCAGTTCCTTTTCTAAAATGATTTCTTCAATAGCTTGTAGTTTATCTGTTAACTGAGATATTCTTACAAAGCATGATGTTATGCTGTCAACATCATTCATTTTCATGTCTCATAGCTCATTCTTCAAACTCATTACTTGTCCAATGTTTATGACTAAGAATAGCTTAGTTAGGGAAGCATACATCTTCTTAGATGAGTCAAGATGAGAGATGTGGGGTATCGAGTGGTCTTTTACAGATTCCACTATGATACTCATGGCATTGATGTCATTGTCCTTGAACTTTTCCATAACTTCTTTCTGACTTCATAGAGTAAATCATGACTGCTTTGACTTGTCAACCTTTGAATTTGACCAAGAACTAAAACTTGACGTCTTAGATTGTTGAGAGTACCAGGAGGTGCGCTAGGTTAGGGGACACTAGGATATCCAAAAATTAGGTCAATCTCTTCTCTTAAGGTGCCTTAACAAGAGGGTTAGGTTTTCATTGCTGCAACAAAAACTTTGACTACAACTGTAACTGAGAAAAATCCTTCCAGTCTATCTTCCAACGGTTAGACTGTCCAAAGATAGTATGGTCCCATAACCTGTTAGAAAAATAGGTGTGCTCGTTTCACCATAAACAATATAGCAATATTGTCACCCAACCATAGGCTAAAGCCACCCCAGAGCACCTTAACCTTGACAGAGAGAATAATTATGGAAGCAACCCTTGAACCAATAGACAATCAATGTAGTGTACCTCTCTCTAGAGCTAGTGCACAAGGAAGAAATTCCAAACCATAACAAAGATAAATTCCAAGCCTAAAACCGAAAATACAAGTTGTAATAGTTGTAACTACAACTACTCTCCAGAATTGCGCACTTACTAAATTTATGTAGTGCGCACTACATTTCTGCAGTTACGAGTTGTGTGTGTACAAATGAGCTCTGGCATCCTGTATTTATACTTCTCTTTCTGGAGGCTAAAGACTCAATATTAATTATTTTCTTTAGCCGGCTTGTCTTCTAGGGTTATGTCCAAAGCTTTAGGGTTTCTTCTTACTTTTCAGAATATTCTAGTCTTGTCAGGGTTACACGTGGAGGTTAATACCTCCCGCAACTACCATGATATCAACATGATCTTCATAACCTATCGAATAATGTGGTGAGCTTTTGTTCACAAAATTTTCAAATTAGGCATCACTTATTAAATTTTCTATTTTATGGAAGGATGACAAATTCGCCAACATTTGTACATGAAAAGCCATGAAATTTCAACATGTCATTTTAGACTATGACAGATTTGTGGTCTAAAAGGGGCCTTCTAAGGAAAATAATAAAATAAAGTTAGGAATTGTGGAGGGAAAGGTATAAAACTATTTTTTTCACATTTTTCAGTTTATCTTCTTATAGATTTACTATAAGTATCCAATGTAGCTACTTGTTGGATGTGGAATTCACTTGTACATACATGATCGACATAATGTCTTAATATATTTATGATATCCTAGGATCAGAGTGACTGGAAGGCATAAAGCATATGTCTATTTCATACTCAGAAACTTAATAACTTAACATATTTCTGATGTATCCTAATTAGACTAACTGCAAGACACATAACATACGTCTGCTTTAGTATTACAGACTCTATGGACGGACTTGAGAGATTGTTTCTGATACACCAGGATCACTAAGACTTAGTGCAAGGTGCAGAGCATACTTATTTATCTCTTGCATACTCTAGATTCTTTCTCTCCCAACTTCGAATGCCCAAAATGAGAGTTCTCGGGTTTTATTTATAGTTTTCACACTCGTTGTCCAGTTACATTAAAATTACAATTTCCTGTAAAAGTAAGATTCCTAAGTCCTTATGAGAATTTTCCCGACTAACAATTTTTATCTCATCCCATGCAGGGATGGAATTTCAAATTTATCTTACCTGTCAAGAGAAATTTTTATGACGGTCATTTGTTTTTCATGCTCGTCATTTTACGTTTTACCCCAAATTCATGAGTGTCAAATTGTATTGTGTTGTTATACGTAAATTTGAGTAGGTCAGTGAATGGATATTCAATTAACTATTAACACTTCATGTGAACTAGGAGTATGGACTAATTAAATTTCAAGGATTAGGAGTCTGAAACTAATTAAATTTTGTTTATTGTTATATTTAATCCTCCAACAAAACTTTGCCCAACCCCTCTTCAGTGTGAGGCCTAGGTAGGTGACACACTATAGTAAAATAAGCACCTAGAATTTATGAAGCGTACACTATGAAGTGAAACACCAAATTGACGGGTTGAGATTTTTTATACCAGTAAATGTTGACGTGTGGATTTTGTATCCACATGTCAAATACGTCTAAATACCAAAAAAACGTCCCGTAGGACGTCAAATTCCAGGCCTGATCCCATGAGGTCCTTTAAGACATAAGGGACCCATCTATCTTTTCTGGGCTGACCTGATATATTTTATTGTATAAAGTGGAGATTTTGCACATGAACCCACGAAAACATGATTGACACCATTTTTGACCAATTAGACTTATGTGTACAAATATTCTATATGGGAACAAGGTCCATCATGCTTCCATCTTATTTACAAGATTGTGTCTTGTCGGACAATCATCATCCCAAAGATCATCTGAATTTGAAGTATAGTATCTATCCTAGGGATGAGGGGATACATGGTTGTTGGCCATTGGTGGGAGAAAATCAAAGCACTTAAAGAAAGTAGATCCCATCATGCGCATAGGTCTCTCATCTTCTGGAGATGTTACATATCTGTAAAATTTTCTTTGGAACTTGTAGATTGCTAGACTTGGTGGTGCATGTTTTCTATGCAGATTACTACCATGGTATGAGATTCTGAGATTCTGAACACAAACCAACAATTGGTTTTTGCAGCTTCTGTGACTTCTAACTTTAACCATGTGATAAACTCTAGAGTCCTGGACCACTAACCTGACCTAACTCGTAACTCCTAGGAAAATATTTATACATTTAAAATTCTAAATATCCTGACCAATAAGACTCTTGGCTACTTATAATTTCACAGTCAAATATAATCTAGATACATCCTTCATGCTTTACATATCCCATTATTGCATAATAATCTTTATACCAAATCCAAGACTCTTCTATGACTATATGTCTTTGACCTTGCAACATACCATTTCTAATAAATGGACAATACATTTTTGGAGTATTTTCAAAGTATGATACATTTGACACTTTATTATTATACCTATTTACCCACTTATGCAGGATTTCATCTTCGACTGGACTAGAATTTATTAAATTGACTAGACATCCTTGACAATAAAATTCTATAGAATTTTCACAGACAAGAACCCATTTAAATCCTTTAGGAGCAGGTTGCATAGGCTCGCTTGATGTAGATTCTTTGGACAACATTTTTATTTCAGGCATTTTGACTACTTGTTTCAATAGATGTTTTCCTTCTCTTGTTATAGAACAACAACATTGTTATCCTTCCTTGGCTTGTATACAATATCAAAATCATAACCATCCAACCATAGATTCCATTGAAGACTCTATTTTTATCTTGTTCCACTAGTCTATGGTTATTGAGAATTCCTTTCATATGCTTCAAATCCATTCTTACTATAAAATGCACATTCTTAAGGAATAACCTGAATCATTTAATTTCGTTTTTTATAGCAAGAATTTCTATATGAGAAGAATGATACCTTAGCTCAACATCTTTGAAACATCTAGAAGAGTACATGAAAACCTCTTCTCTTTGTGAATGTTTCTGTAACAAAACTCTCGCCCACACATCGCCAAAGGCATATGTTTCCAAGATAAAAGGCAATGCTTGTGATGAGAGATGAAACTTGGGTAAATTTTGAACTTTATGCTTAATAATTCGAACAACTACAATCATCTTATCATTCCATGCAATGTTTCCTTTCAACTTATTCTACATAATTTTTACATCTGTAACTTGTTGTTCATAAAAATATTTGATATATTTTAGACAACCAAGAAACCTTTGAAGTTGTTTCTTATCCAATATTTCATTAGGAAAATTCTGCAAAGCTTTAAGTACATGATCTTGAAGTTTGACCTTTCCTTCTGCTAGGATAAGACCAAGATATTAAATCTTAGTCTTGTAAAATTATATTTTATCTTTGACAATGCTATACTGTGCTTGTATAGAACTGCATACACCTTCTTAAAAAAACATTTGTGTCATTTCATATCTAAAGAACATACCAACAAATCATCAATGTAAATCATTACAAATCCCAGATCTTTGAATACATCTTCCATTATTTTTTGGAATTCAGATGATACATTTTTCAAACCAAATGGAATAAATCACCATTGATATTGTCCATTTGGTAGAACAAATGCAGTTTTTTACTTTCCAGCATGATTAATACTAATCCAAGAGGATCTAAAAGGGAAAAAATTCACAGTCCTCAAATCTCAGCAAAAATGACACCAAGTCGAAGATCTCGGCGAGAGTTTTCTGATGGCGTAAACGGTTCGTCAAATAGAGTTTGAATGAAGAAGTTATGGCCAATAAAAGTTGCGGTCAACATAATCAAAAGTCAATGTTGATGTCATAATCCATACAATTGACGTCATCATCATCCATACAGAGTGATGTCAGCATGATGTCATACTAATTTTAGCATGACATGTGGCAATATAATAGGCTTCCATGTGGCACGTTGATTGGCCATTTTTGGTGGTCACTTGGTCCAATTGGCGAGTGCCACGTGGCCTCCTGATAGCATGAGGCGTGGAAAGTGATTTGGAAGCTGACTGGGACATGGAAAACCAATCATAGGGTGCCACATGGCCTAGTCACAGGGCACCACGTGGCACCCATGAAATGCCCAAGGAGGGCCCGAATCCAGAAAAATCAAAATAAAATAACCAGCCATCAGACTGGTCGACGCAAAATCCGGTAGTCGGACTAGCCGATGACCAATAAACACTTATTATGGAAGAAAATTTCCATGCACATGTCTAATCCTGAATTGACTGTGCACCAATCCCATCAAACTTTGCTCCAAATCTATCCACGGTACCCAAACTCGGTGGGAGTTAAAACTTTGTAACATATGTGGTTAAAATATCCAATGGATGGGGTACTAATATATAGTTGTTACAGATATAAATTCAAACAAACAATAATATACCAAAAGAGGGGCGTAGGCCGCGGGTTTGACCCCGGGTCTCCCCTATCACATTACTATTAATTTACCAACAAAACATGAAGGTGGGACTTGGTAAAGTTCGCTCTGAAATTGTACTTAAACTGAGTTATTTTCCATGCATGGGACTCTGCACCCAGCCAAATAAGTGGCATGTTTTTCAATGTAGGTACAACATTTATTGCAAGCTAGTGGCATGAATTTTTAGGTAGAGAGCCCAACAGGGGCTTGGAGGTGACGATGTCGGATTGTGACAAATTGACAGTCGATTTTTCACTACTGCTCGCCACGAATTCACTATTGTATTCATATTTTGCATCAATGCAGCAGATTTGCAGGCCATTTTCAGTTTTGGAGGTATAGATATGTAATTGTTTCCAATTTTTGTTGAGAATAATATAAATCCTCTCAACTTCGAAGCAGGCCCATAGACATAGTCCATTCTTGGGACAAACTTCGTTATCATGTCTTGTGTTCTTTCTTTTCTTCTCCTCTTTTCTCCGTAATTATGTCCTCTTTAATGATGTTGCACATAAGCTTTCATTTACACTCTTTAATTAATTATTTTAATAAGTCATCAATGAAAATATCATGGATCATGTTGGTATTAGAACAATCTTCCTTGATTTGAATTGAAAGTGTGGATGCTTACCAGAGCCAAGCTCAAAACGGGTGAAGGAAAACTCAAGATTTTCAACCCAGATATTGGACATGCAACTCGTGGAAGGAAAATGGATGATGAAGAGAGGTGTGCCGATCATGAGAAAAACTTTCACAAGATTTTCTACCAGATGTCATACATGGTAGAAAAATTGTATGCAGATTACGAGAAGAGAGTTGCAAAGAAGGAGAAGAAGAAGAAAGTTAAAGAAGAGGATAATGTTTCAGTGAACCAAGGAATTGGAGGAGATTCTCCTGAGCCTCCATCACCATATTCCAGTTCAATTTATTTTTCCTCTTCCTTTCATTCTCATCATTCTAGTTTTCATCCAAGTACTTCTAAAAATACATTATTGAAACTAGATGTGAAATTTAATTTGGTCATGTTTCATGGAGAAGCTAATGCAGACAAGTTTAATAATTGGATTAGATAAATCGAAGTTTATTGTTGTGTAAAATAGATCGAAGAGGAAGAGGAAAATATCAAGTTGGATTCTCTTCAGCTGGAAGGCACAATCCTTGTATGGTGGGAGAGAAAACTTCAGAAAGGTAGCAAACATAATGGTAAACTCTTTTCTTCATGGTATGAATTTACATCTACGTTGAAAAGGAAATTTTATCCACTGGGTTATGTTCAAAAATCCATGATGAAATGGAAAAATATAAGATAGGGTAAAGGTAAGGGTGTTCAGAGTTTCAAATAGGAATTTAGGAAAAAAGAACTTGCATTAAATATTCCTTTAGATTCTCATGAAAATATGATGAAGTATATTGGTGCACTTCACAGTTACATTCGACATAGATTATTATTGTTTAATACCACAAACTTAGATGATGTGTGTGTGCAAGAAAATCACCTTGAAAGAAGGGGAGATAATATACAGGAAGATCACAAGAATTCAGAAGACCATTTTAAAAGGAAATGAAAAGGAAAGGATAAGAGGACAACTACAACAAAGAAAGAGGAAGCAAAATCATCCTGCACTCATTGCCAAAAATATGGGCACAATTGAAGAAATCTGAGGTATTAACATGATTCCAACTAGGTTTGTCTTTGACTTGAAGTTGGCTCTAAGTTTCAACTGTCTAACACTTATTTGCTGCAGTTTTATAACAAAAAAATGTTCAGGAACTTTTCTGTTTTTTGTTATGGTTACATAAGCTTTTAAGGTGCTCTAGCATGTAGTTTTAGTATCCCATAGGTTAGCACATGCATACCTCAAATATATAACACACCTCTAGATCTTTACAAATGAAATAATGTTGTTCTAAACTCTACCATACATGAAAATAGGACACAAGATTTTTTGGTCAACACGACCCTAGATAAATCATAAAACCCCCCAAGAGAAAACCAGTTTGGAATATAAGTCTATATATGTGATGTAAAGAATGTGATATACAACAAGTACATGAAACAAATGAACCTGATACAAAGGCAACCCCTCTCAAGATGTTATACAATTCCAAGAAGGTGAATGCACCCAAGCATGGTGCACCCTTCTCCTTTGTTGCTCAATCTCACTCAAACCTTGCGCCCTTTCTCCTTGTAGCCTTGTAGAAGAAACCATTGAACACAAATATAACCTTGTGTGCTAGATATCCAACAAGACACTCCAACCAACAATCTGACAAGTGTAAGACCTCCCTGCTAGATCTACGCCCTCCTCCAAGCAAGCATGAACACCACAAAACAATAGAAGCCAAAGCCTCCTAGAGCCTTCCATGGAAGGAGGTGCCCTTGAAACCCTCATCTAATTATTCCATTCCCATCTCCATTGCTCTCCTCTTCCTCTCCAAGTGAACAAAATATAGAATGAGCCTCGTTACGCCCTATGCACCCCTCTTGAACCTCCATAAGGAAACCTAAGAGATGGATGGCTAAGATCTCTCCATCCATTCTCTAATCAAAAATTGATAGCATCCCACAATAATCTCACTCACAAAACCACTTTGGGTTAAGTTCCCTAAGTTCACTTTATGTCCCCTCATTCACCCACAAAGTGAATACTTAGTCACTTTTGCTTAAGTGACAAAAATTCAACTTTTTGACTTAAGTGAAGTCAAAGTTGAATTAGACATAAAGTACAAGGTACATAGTACCAAATTATTTTCCACTTGTGGATAGAGACTCAAAACCACAAGGGGACCACTTCCCAAGGTACCCAAATCTCAACACTCCCTCTTACTGAGGAAAGTGTTTCTAACCAAGCCCATCTTGTCTTTGAAGTAGACATGTATGACCCTTGGCATGGCCTTGGTGAGAATATATGAAACCTGCTCGTCGGTCGATATATACTACAAATGTACTGCCCCTCACTGAACCCAATCTCTGATGAAGTGGTATATGATCTCTATATGCTTCGACCTATCATGGAAAACTGGATTCTCAGAGAGTTTGATACAACTCTTATTATCGCAATGAATGACAGTCGGAGGAAACTCCTGACCAAATAATCCTACCAGCATCTTACGAAGCCAAATGGCCTCACAACTGGACTAACTAGCTGCCATATACTCTACCTCGAATGAACTCAAAGAATCTGAATTATGTTTCTAGTTGTTCCATGAAACATGTCCTAACCCCAACCCAAAACAACACCCTAAGGTGCTCTTCCTGTCAGTAGCACATCCTGCCTAGTTTGAGTCTATGTATCCAACCAAACTGAATCCATCCCCTTTGATATATTCCAGGCCATAATCCATTGACCCTACAATGTACCTCAAAACATGTTTTTCTCCAATCCAATGAGCACTCCTCGACTCTACCATGTGTCGGCTGAGAGTGTTCACGGGAAAACAAATATCTAGTCGAGTGTGGAATAGATACATCAACAATATGATCAACTATCTATATATTGTATCATCCACAAACTGGGAATTTGAAGCACTAAGATTCTTCCAGTTGGTGAACATGGGAGTCGACATAGGCCTGCAATCCTCCATCTGAAACCTGCTCGAAATGTATGCAACATAATTCCCCTGTCCCAGAAATATGTGACCCTCCTCCTACCATACATCCATGCCTAGAAAATAGTGCATTAATCTGATGTCACTCATCTCAAACTCTGATGCAAGTCCCAACTTGCACTCATCTATGAGATGATTTGCTCCCATGATGAACAAGTCATCCACATACAAAATGAGAATGAGTGTGTCCTCACCTCTAATGATGTAATAGAGGTTAGGATCAACATCGCTCTTCCAAAATCCCATATGAATAAAACTTGTGTCAATTCATGAATACCAAGCTCTAGGAGCTTGATTCATACCATATAGTGCCTTTCTCAAAAGGCACACGTGAGACTCTCTCTCACTCACCTCGAACCCCTGTGGATTCTCAATGTACACCTCCTCCTCAATAAATCTATGATAAATGCGGTCTTTATATAGATCTGATGTATCCTCCAACCCATATTCGTCGCTATGGAAATAATGCTCCTAATCGAGTTGTATCTCGCAACTGGTGCAAATGTCTCATCATAATCAACTCCCTCTACCTGAGAGAATCCTTGTGCCACAAATCGGGCCTTGTGTTTCTCTATGCTGCCATCTGCAACATACTTGGTCTTGTACAACCATCTGGAAGTCACAACTGACTTCCCCACTTTCCTCGGAACCACCTCCCAAACATCATTGCGCATAATGGAGTCATACTCCTCTAGCATGGCTTCTCACCAAACCTATCGGTCAACTGCCTATGAAAATGTATGTGGATTTATATCTGAGATACTCATCACCATCATCAAATAAGACCCAAGCCTCTCTGGTGCTTTGCTCTCTTTGAACTGTCTCTTGGGATCTCCTACATTCTCCTTGGATTCCTTCAGGGTCTCCTGAAACCATCTCGGTTTCCTCTTCCCTAAAGTAGTAAAATGAGAAGTAAGAACCCCTCGCCCAAGAGTATCTACCTCAGACCTAATCCCAACACTTTGAGATCTTAAAGCCTCTACACCCTCTGCCTGAACCCCCTGTGACTATGAACCTGAAGTTTTGCAAGGTGACATTGTCACCCCTGAAATCGGTGTACCAAAACCCTGAAGTTGTGCTCCCTCTGAGAAATTAATATGTGACTCTGCATCATCCTCAATATTGACTCTCGACTCGAGAGACCTATGGAAATCTCTACCCTACTCAAATATAACATCTCTACTCACCACCACTCTCCAATGTGATTGAATGTAAATCTGGTAGGCCTTAGAGACCTCTGAGTATATAACTAGAATCCCCTGGTGGGCTATGGGGTCTAGCTTTGTCCTCCTCTCTGAGGGGACATGAGAATAATTCAAGAAACCAAAAATCTTGATGTTCTCGACATCAGGCCTCCTACCAGTGAAGGCCTCCTCATGAGTCTTCTTCCCCAAAATCATGTGGGGACTCTTTTTCTGTAGGTAAACTGCAACAACACTCGCCTCAGCCCAAAGGGATAAAGGAAAACTTTGATCATGCAACATAGATCTCGCTACCCCTTTAATCGCCTTGTTCTTCCTCACGACAACCACGTTCTTCTAGGGGTTGTAAGGAACGATCATCTATCGTCTGATCCCCACACGGGTACATAATTCTACAAACTCACTGGAGGAATACTCACCTATGTTGTGTGACCGCAAGACCTTGATCCTCTTTCATGTCTAGTTCTCCACAAGAGTTTTGAACTCAAACCTCTTGAAGACCTCACTCTTGGTCTTCAAGAAATATATCCAGGTCTTCCTAGAGTGGTCATCTATGAATGTGAGATAGTACTCACAACCACCCAAGGACGCCTGAGACATCGGCCCACACACATATGTGTGTACTAAATCCAATACCCCAGCTGACATGTTGTCACTGTTGGGAAAAGAAGCCTTGGTAAACTTACCAAGCACACACCCTCTACACACATCATGATGCTCTGAACTGAACTATGGCACTCATGTCACAACCTCTCTTAGTCCTCCAAGATCCCCATGATGAAGGTGAGCCATACTCCGATGCCACAACTCACACAACTAACTATTGTTGTCACTATTCGTTGCCAAAGAACGAAGTGGCTGAAAAAGAAATTTGAATAGTTTCCTATCCCTCACTCCAATCACCTGCCCTGAGGTGAGACGGGACCCCTTAGGGTGTATGAGGATCTTTGTCCCTCTGAAGGACACCTAAAGAGCCCTATCCTAGAAGGTGGAAACTGATATCATATTCTTCTTCAACCCAGGGACGTAGAGATCATCCTAGAATGAAATAAGTGGCAAGCGATATCTATGAAAGGTAATTATGCCATGCCCAACAACTCTGACTATGGATTCATCACCAAGAGAAATCTCCATCCTGACCTCTGTATCTCTGAGGTCAGTAAAATGATCCCTCACACCAATCATGTGGCTCAAAGCCCCATTGTCTATGTACCATATACTAGGTGTCGAATCCACTGAAGTGCAGCAAATGAGGAAGGCACACTCTCTCTCAAACTGTGTCTGAAACTCTGCCTCATATGTTGTAGTTGTTGTGCCACCTTTCTTCTTCTTCCTATTGGGACATTTTTCAATAGAGTGTCTCATCCTCTTACAACTCTTACAAGTGATTCACTTCACTTTTCTCATATTCCTCTTCTGCCCACTGCCACTCTCTCCCTGTGGCTTGGCCCCCCTCTTGGGACCCTGTCGTGCACCCTTGTCGACCTTATTCTTTCCCTTTATCCAAATAGCAAGATCCTCATCAACCTGAGATATATGTTGTTGTCTTAAAGAATCTGAGTTGAATCTCATCTCCTCTTGTACAAAATCATCCGAAAGTCTCTCCCAAGTAGGAATAACCTCCTGAGAACAATTCCTCATACAAATGAACCCCACGGTTTGGAAAAGATGTTTAAAGTTGTCCTCGCCATAAATTATGGGTCCACTATCTCTCTGACTGCTGCTAGATCATCTCTGATTTGAGTGTATCTGCCAAGGTAAGAAGTGACCAACTTAGTCTTAAGCATTTGAATGCTCCTAAGTTTCTCCTGCAGAACCGTCTTCCGATTCTAGTTAGGAATTTTGTAAAGCTTTCACAAGGATGCCCACATCTCAAATGCAAATACTTTACCAATCAAGTGGGGTATGATGTGATCCCTCACTGCATCACAAATAGTTCGTTTCGCCTTGGTGTTTTTCTTCCTGAAATATGCATCCAACAATGGTGATGGAGTTGGTGCAGTAGGAATCACCACAGAAGATTGAACTATATCACATAGTTCAAGATCCTCCAAGACAAAAATAATCTTGGTCTTCCAAGGGGACCAGTTTCTAGCTCTGACTAGCCTATCTTCTGCCTGCATCTGGGATACTAATATTTATTCCCATTGAACTAACATTGATGCTACAACCACAAAACAAGATTGCCTCACTACTGTCAACACAGGTGTGAAAAGAGGCAGTAAAACTACAACCTCACTCCTAGCAAATAGGTGTGAAAAGAGGATGAGTCTAGGTCCACCAACCATCCTACAACTATCACACAAATCACTACCAACAAGTTGCTACAAATCATTGTCAACAAGTTTTCAAGAAATATGCCCACAAGCTATCAAGAACTGTCCACAAAATGTTTTCCAAAATCAGCAATACTTAGCCACCAAGGGCTCTAATACCATGAAGAAATATGAGGTCTTGATCCATAATTGGATCTCGAGACCAAATTGGATCCAGGAAGGCCTAAAAATAAAAGTCCTCAGAATGGATTCAAAACGGACGTGTGTGTAGGCCTCGTCGATACGAACCCAACACAACTTGAACGGGATCAAACGAACATCGTATGCTCAAGATATCGTTGTCTGTTCATTTGGCCAAACAGGGAAAAACATGATGACTGTACAGTCTGTACAATCCCACGTGGAAGCTAACTATACAAATCGTATGACCATACAACTAACGTGGCAAGGTATAGTTGTGGGTTCAGTGTGCTAACGAGGTGTACATACTGACACGTGGCAGGGTGATTGGGCGTACATATTGATGACGTGTTGGACAGGTGGACCAATCAGGGAGTGACACATGTCACCACTGCAAGGGTGACACGTGGTACGCCCGTACATATTGCGTGGTAGGTGACTAGGATGACACCTCGACAAACAGGTGGACCAATGGTTGATTGATGCGTGGCATTAGATTGGGCGAATTGGAAGGTGACACATGGCCCAAACATGGGATGCCATGTGGCACCCATTCGTTGGTTAAATGTTTATTGCAAAATTGTTTTGGAGTCCAATGGGTTCGAACCGTGGACCTCCATGGGCACCAAGATTTCATGTAAGTCGGGATACCATCCCGACTACACCGTGTTCCTTTCCCTAAGGTGGTGTCGTATGTATTAAAGTTTGCATATGTGTTATGGCAGGCAGAGTAAGGGTTGGGGCTTAGTCCCAACCCTGGAACAAAACACTTACCACAAGACCCTTTCATATGACTCTATTGTATGTTGTTTGGTGCAGGAATTTTTTTAGCGCAGTATTCGTGGAGTTAGCCCCCAATCCTGTGGGGAATACCATATGACAGGATCCCTTGAATGTTAGCGCAGATGGATGAGAATTAGCCCTGGTCCATCGGGCTAGCCTGCCGACCAGGGGCATAACCATAATCTTTGGACCGGGGGCTACAACAGGTTTGTTAGCGCGTGGAGGAACAACTTGTGGCCACATGGCCCAGTGCACGAGACCATGAGCCGAAATCTAGAGGGCTAGCACGGTAGGTATCAACCCTAGGCCACATGGAGCGTGCCATGTGACTAGGAGCCTACATAAAAGGGGATGCACCCTATATAATTCCAAAAGTGGGTTTTGAACTATATAATATGGTTTTAAATTGATTTTATCATCGAATTTGTGGGATTTTAGTCATTTTTGGGGGATATTGGGCCCTTTTTGAGGCCAGATCTTGGGGAGAAGTTGGGAGGTTGTTACCAACTTAAGATCTATATAAACTAGGGGTTCTTGAAGCCAAGGGGGAAGTTAAGAACAAGTTTAGTACAGGTTTATGTGTAACATTTTTCAATGGTATCATTTTTGTGTTATTATCTTCTTTTCTTAATGAGTTTTTCAGAGCATCTGCGTAACTGATTGGTTTCTTGACAAATCCTTGTGATGTAGACATTGAGTCTTGAGTATATCCCAAACCAGTCTTGTTGTTTGGTGACTTTTGACTACTGATAATTTCATCCAATATCTTTGAACTGTTTCCAAATTGTGATCCCTTCTTTTCTTTCTCAATTTCACTTTTTAGCAGCTTAATATGAACTTCTGGTTTCTCACATACTTGTTTTTTATCACTAAGTTGTTGTAAAATGAATTCTTCAATTTATTAGCTTCCAGGAGTTGGGGCTTCAAATCATTGATTGTTTGTTCCAACTCTTTGATGGTTTTGGAAACTTCTTTCTCTCTCTTGATTTAGTAGCTTCTTTAATCTCTAGAAGCTCTTCCCTTAGTACCCTGTTTTGTTTTTTAGTTTTTCTTAGTTCTTCAATTACACTAAGTACTTCTTCTTCGAAGTTCACTTCTTCTTCATCTTCTGAATGTTTATCATATTGAGTTTGTATCCCCATAAATAGAAGCTCTAGTTCGTCTTCTTCATTTTCTTCTGATGAGTTATTGTCTTCTTGGGTAAATGACATTTTCTTTTTCTTGTAGAACTTCTTTTTATTATTAGTGTTTCTTTTCTTCTGATTTTTTAAGGTTATTTCGTCATCACTTTCCTTCTACTTAGGATAGGGAAATTTATTGGCAAAGTGTCCAATTTTTCCATAGTTGAAACATATTAGAGGAATATTTCATTTATGTTTCCCTGTCTCTTTCTTGAGTTTCTTTATGAAGTTGGTAGTTTCCTCATCAGATATGTTTGATAACTCATCATTGGTCTTTTTCTCCCATCTCATCTTTGTTTTAAATGTTGTAAAGGTTGTTTCTGTTTTTGATGATTTATCATTCCCTGTTCTCATTTCATATGCTGTAAAAATTCCATGAACCTGATCAAATGTGAGTGTGTCAAGATCAGACCTATCTTCAATTGTAGAAATATTGGCATCATATCTCATAGGTAATGACCTTAGTATCTTTTGCACAATGGGTTTATCTATAAGTGTAACGACCCTGCTTAGATAGATGTATATGATTATTAAATTATAATTAGTTTAATAATATAACTGTCCTAAAAGATTAGCTAAATCATAATCATTTCTTAAAATAACATTTACTAATTAATTATTATTAATTAGTTATTCATGATTTTCAATGATTATTTTAAGTATTAATTAACTCATTAATTAATAAGGTAAATAAATAAAAGGACGATAATAAATTATATTATTAAATTAATTTACGTATCCAACAAGGGATAACATATTAAATACATGAGGATAAAATAATAAAGGGGGGATAAGGGGCATTAGGGTGGGAGGATAAGAAGGTAATGAATGAGTTAGGTAGGGAGTAAATGAGGTGGGGGAAGTCGGTGAAGGAGGGATAAGGAAGGGAAGGAGGTGGACGGGAGGTCATTCTACGGAGGTTGGGGGATGGATTTTGGGAGCTCTGGGATTTGCAGAGAGAGGGGTGAAATTTTGTGAGTGGGATTGTATCAGTGCACCGGAGTTGCTGGTGGTTTTTGGCACGGGGGCCAGGATATCCGTTGATATCCTGGAGCTAGGGAGTTACCTAGTTGGTTGGGAGGAACTAGGTTTTGGGTAGTGTTTTGCAGAAGCGGTCAAGGAGGCAAGCGGCGGACAAACGGAGGATTATTAGCATCAGGTTCAGGTTTTATTTAAAATTATGCATTGTTTTTCATTATGTTTAATTAATTTTATTATTATTGATAATTTTGATTGCGAATGTGCTAAATGAAGGTAACTCTTAAATTTTACTGCTATGATTAAAATAAATGGTTGTTTATTTAATTCGGTCCCTTACAGTAAGTTTTACTTCTCTGATTGAATTAACCACTTCATCTACCCTATGAAGGTATTCAACAGCGTTCTCTTCTTCTTTCATTTTCAAATTTTCAAACTAAGTTCTATTGGTTTGTAGCAGGGGTGATTTTAAGAACCCCCTAAATTTATATGTATAATAAATGGGCGAATCCCCATGATACATAGGAAAAATTGAAGACTATTTTATCAATAATATAATATGTATATATAATTTTTTGGCGAATCTTTTAGTCAATTATATAATCTTATAAAAATTTGGCGAATATTTCACTGAACTATAAACTCTTGTAAAATCTTGGTGAATCTTTCACTGAATTATAAAACCTTGTAAAGTATTGACAATTTTTTTGATAAAGTATAAAACCATATATAATAATATGAAAATGTATTCATTAAACTGTAATATACTCGTTTTACATATTTGGAAAAAGAAACATGATTTTTCCATCCTCTAGACGATTTTGCAAGCATTAGCGGTTATGTTTGTCAAGGTTCTCATTGTACACTCTTGCATATCCCTCTATCAATTTTGATGATATATCAACGAGAGATTAAGTCACAGCCTGAAAATCAGCCTCACTAATGGCTAGCCTGAAAATCTTAAAAGGGTCAGTGGATGTCCCCTAATGATTTTACGTAGCTGAGTTATGCACCAATAGGTGCTACCTTGCACTAGCAAGCAATGGGTGCATGGAGAGGAATTTGATAGGAATAAAAGGGCAAATAGAACTATTGGATCCCAATCATTTACACTAATAATCATGCAATTCAAGCATATGGGATATTTCCATGGTCAACAATAGAAGAGTTGTAACCAATAAGTTGACTAGCAAACTTGAGGAGGTTAAGGAAAGATTATCCATAGACGAGGATCTCCTACCTGTTCTAAACCAGGCAAGTAGCATGATTATTTTTTTACTAAACTATAGGGGTCTGCGATGAACCTTATCGTTGAACTCTATAGTTGAATCAATAGAAGTCGATGCAATCATAGTCATTTCAGACTTCTTTAATCAGATCCATTAAAGATGCATCATCATCGGTTCTCTCCATTAGCAGGCTATCTCAAGAGCATAAGCATTGTAGAAAAAAACTTGCATATTGAATTGGGTTGCTACCAAATAATTGCCATTCCCATAATACAAGGGAGAAATACCTTCAAAAAAATTGTCGCTTATATTTATAAAATAAAGGGCGAAATACCTCCAAAAAATTCCCACTTCCAAAAACTAGGGAGAAATAACTCTGAGAAATTCCAATTATTAGAAAATTAGGGCGAAGGAGAGGATCCAGTTCGAATTTGACGGGGAGAAAACAAATTTCGTTGCTCTCCTCTCACAAATAACAGTGGGCTAAGGGTTTCTGATATAAAAAAATTAAAATAAATTTGGGGCTATGTATACTCAAATCCTTTTATATCCTTCTATAGAAATAATTCGCCCAATCAAAATTTCATACCCTCTAATTTCGCCCATGAGTGAAATTTCGCCCCTAAAATCATCTATGTGAAGCATCACTAAAGTCATAGAATATATGTTTTAAAATATCCTTTTTCAGGAAGAAACCCCAATGGTCGAGATACAATAATAATAGGAATTCGAACAGGGATATATGGCAGTGTTTCTCAGATAAACTGTCGTGATGAACCCTGCAGTTGAATTGATAGGAATGTCAACAAGGATATATGGAAGTGTTGCTCCAATAAACTGCTGCGATGAACCCTATCGTTGAACTCTATAGTTGAATCAATAGAAGTTGATGCAATCATGGTCATTTCAAACTTCTCTAATCAGATCCATTAAAGATGCATCATCATCGGTTCTCTCCATTAGCAGGCTATCTCAAGAGCATAAGCATTGTAGAAAAAAACTTGCATATTGAATTGGGTTGCTACCAAATAATTGCCATTCCCATAACACAAGGGAGAAATACCTTCAAAAAAATTTATGCTTATATTTATAAAATATAAGGGCGAAATACCTCCGAAAATTTCCCATTTCCAAAAACCAGGGCGAAATAACTCTAAGAAATTCCAATTATTAGAAAATTAGGGCGAAGGAGAGGATCCAGTTCGAATTTGACGGGGCGAAAATAAATTTCGCTACTCTCCTCTCACAAATAACAATGGGCTAAGGGTTTTTGATATAAAAAAATTAAAATAAATTTGGGGCTATGTATACTCAAATCCTTTTATATCCTTCTATAGAAATAATTCGCCCAACCAAAATTTCATACCCTCTAATTTCGCCCATGAGCGAAATTTTGCCCCTAAAATCATCTATGGTTTGTAGTTTGGCTTCCCTGATTTTGTTATCTCCTTCATATACAACCTCCAATTTGTCCTAGATTTCTTTGGCTGACTTACAATGCATAACCTTCACACATATAGAATTTGTCAACCCTCCTAGAATTGCATTAACCGCTCTTGAGTTGTCATTGCAGATTTTCTTTCCTGCAGCATCTTTGGGTGGAGTAGTTGGTGTAGTGTAACCATCTACAACAGATTGTCAGATATCAAAACCAAGAGCCAACATGAAGTTTTTCATTCTTATTTTCCATAGAGCATAGCCACCTCCATTGAACAATGGTGCTTTGTTGTTAGACATTCTCTCTTGTTGATCCATCTTCAAGATCTACCTTTCAGTTGTTTGACTGTGCTGAAGGCACCTCCTCTGATACCAAATGTTGGAACACTGAGAGGGGGAGGGTGAATCAATATTACCCTTTTTCAACAATTAGCAGTTACTTTAATATTTTGTTAATTACCACAATAGATCAACAATGGACTTGTTTGTAAAATCAATTATATAAGTATAATTAATAGGAATTACAAGGCTTTTATGAAAAATAGTGAAGGGCACCAATCCTTTTTAGAGCACCAACTCTAGGAGACACAAATCCCCTTCTTTAGGGCACCAACCCTAGGAAGCACCAACTCCCGTGTTTCTTTAGGGTGTTGAATTTTTAATGGTTTCTCAAGCACATGTAGTTCTTTTCAATTTTAGCAAGAACTTGAACCATAAACATTGCAACAATACATTAGCTACAACTGCAGTAAACAAAATCACAAGAAGAATAACCATGCACAACGGAACACAAGAAGTATCATGGGAAACCATTCTACACAAGGGAAGAAAACCCAACAATCCTTTGCTATATTCTCAAGCTTGTAGTAATATATGTCAACCTTGGCATGGTTTGGGTTTTTGTATTCATAACAAAAAGCTTACTTTATATTTGTGCTTAGTTCTCATAGGGATTCCAGCTTACTTTTGCTTGATGATGGATGTGTCCTTGTTTTGGTTTGCGACCAAACACAAAGGAAATCTACAAGGTGTTGAGATTCTCATGAAATGGTTGCATTGCCTTTATGATTTCATCTAACATACTTAGTGCCAAGTTAGCTTAGTAGGATTAGAAAAGAATAAGCTCCTTTGAGCGGTAGTTTAGAATAAGTGTGTGCTTTCTTTTCATGGATTGCTTCGATTTCCTTAGAATAATTGATTTCTTTACTTCTCATGCATTGCCTTAGAATAATTATGTGTTTCCTTTACATGCTTTCACTTAGACTTTAAAAAAATTGATTTCTTGTAAAAGTCATGTTTTGGTTTTATGTAATGATTACCAAGGTGGTAGAATCGCCATGTTTTTGTATTGTTGATATTTGGGGAAAGTGTTAGATATGTGTGTAGATCACAGGTTTGAACAAGATTATGGAGTTCTCATACACTCTTATTCTAAGAGTGCAAGACCCCTAGTTGAAGCCAAATGTTGTCCCCTCATTTGATGTGAAGATGTTGCATGGGAAACTAGTACTTGATCCACCCTTCTAGCAATGTGGAATTCTAGTTCACATGAGCACTCTTGTTCATCTCATTCAAATCCATAATCTTTATTTACAATTCCCCTTCTATTACATGATTATCTCACCTCATAGTGGTCATTACTTAGTTGTTCTCAGGTGTTTCATCCTTGGTATATCAACCCATGTCTCTTATACCTTAGATGATACATACACATACAGATGGTACACTATGTTTTCCATACATGGTGCTACGTTCTCTTGGTTTAGCTTGATCACTTTGGTTTCTATACTATGATTTCATGTATGTGTTCCCTGCTTAGACGCGGTGTAAATGTTTCATATGTGAGTTATGAACGTAGATGACATCAGTGTAATCTAATAATGTATCATAACACTCTAAATTTGTACCTTTGTGTCAAGGAATACTATGGTGGGTCATAATTTTCTTCTAGATAAGTGTCGTCACCTCTTGAGTCAAGTTGTACTATTAGAGAACTAGGTGGAATGTAACATACTTCATATCCCAACCATACTTAACACTTTCCATCTTTCCCTTTCACTTCCATTCCATCCATCATATTTCTCCTCTCATGATTAACTTATCATAAGTCGTTCATCAAGGTCCTAAGCAAAGAAATGAAGACCCATGTGTAAGAGCCTTCAAAATCAAAAGAGCAAAAGTGCTCCAAATAGTTGCAGGCATAACAAAGTCAAAAACCCAAAAATAATAATGCTTTAACTATGCCACCTCACTAAAAGGCCCTTACCCCTAGCCCTATTCTTCATAATACATATCCAAACAAAGGACTAAGAAATGAAGAAAGAAAGAAGGGACAGTAAAAAACAATGTTGAGGTGGTATCTCTAAGCCTAATGCACCATCATGAAAGCCATCATGGAAGAAATGAAGACCCCTAGCCCTTGAAAGCTAACAAAAGAAGACCTACACATCATACATGACTATGAAGGTTGATTCGTGATGTTTCTCATTTCCCCTTCCGCAAATTAACCATCACATTACCTACTTCTAACTTAGTAATATATGGCATACTTGGTCTGAGTGTCGTGTGTAATAGAAGTTAATGCAGTCTCCACCATCGTTGAACTTAGCCTAAAGTGTAAAAGTTAACACCATGGTTGAACTTAGCCTAAAGTGCAAAAGTTAAATGAATTATTGGAAAGTTAGAAGAAAACAATTATGTGTTTGCTACCTGATGACACGTATATTGAGGCATGGCACACTACTATAGGTGGGTGCCTTGCATTGATATCCATATACTTGCATTAGGGATGGCATTTATGCCTTGGAATCCTTGTACTTTGCCTTGAGATTTGTGTATTTGCATCATGATCCATGACATTACATTGGGATTTGTGATACTACCTCAAGATCCATGTACCAACATACAAACATTTATATCTACATTTAGATCCATGTCATTTTCTTGGGATCCGTAACACTGCATTTGTATTCATGTATCTGCATTGGGATATGTGTATACTAATTGGGATTCATGTCATTCCATTAGGATCCATGATAGTGCATTGGACATTGTGGCAGGGACTCCACATCATCATATGTACCACCTAGATCACCTCTTGAGGGCCCACTTATCTTCTTGGAGGAACTTTCTCACATGTGGATTTGTTGAGTTTGTTGTACCTTTTTGTCTACATGTGAGAGGTAGTTAAGGTAGTTGGACTTAGTTAAGGTAGTTGGAGGTAGTTGGAGTTTGTTGAGGTGGTTAGAGAACCTTTTGAAGGGCGACCAACTTCAAGGGAAATTATCTTTTGACAGAGTGCCTAGAATTCCACCACATCAATGCCATTAGATGCAGGATGGTTGTGGGATTTCCAAAATGTAGTCATAATAAAAAATCGGGGAAAATTGACAGTTATGTTGTTTTTAAATCTACGACGAGAAAATTGTCGTGGCATTTTGACCACTTGACATCCCACTTCTTGACTTGATTGCACATGTGTGGATTGTTAGAGCACTTTATGGAGGGTGCACTTGTCTTTGGATTATGCACATTTGCTTGAGGTGGTTTTAACCATGGTTTTGGAGGGCGCCCACGTGTTTGAGGAATTGTTTATGCTTGTTTACATTATTATATTGTTCTTTGACTCTATGGTATCTAGTTTGTTAAAGATTTGTTATTTTGCGGCTAGGATGTTAGAGATATATTTTATTTTATTCATAAGGTTGTTAGGCTCTCCTCCTATATAAAGAGCCCCTCATTCATTTGTAAACTTGTTGGAGAATAACATGAAAACTCATCTCAAATTTGCTCAAATTGTATTCATCTTGGTGGTCTTGAGAATTTATTTGTCTAGGGCGACTTGGAACATTTGTTTTATTACAGGTTTCTTGGATGAAAGAGCTAGATTTAAGGCCAAAGGAGGAGCATCTTGCTACAATTGGAGATTGCAAGGTATTGTTAACTCATGCCTTGTAGTCTTTAATTGTTTATTTCTAGATCTAAAACATTGAATTTAGCAAATCTTTGATTTATATTTTGTCTTTAGGATAGAGATAGAGGTCACCTTATTGCTACTTAGAAGAGGATTCAATCTAGGACCTTTCTCCGCATAGAAGCTTGAAATATCCAAGTGTCTCTCATTGGGGAATTACAAAGCATATTTAAGTGTTGTTTGTATCTCCAAACTTGACAGGAGGACATAGCTTCAAGCAAGGCCAAGTGTGACCCCACAACCCAAGTGGAGTTAGGCATCGGTCTTATCCATTTTTGCCCAACCAAAAAAATATTTCAAAATCAATTTTTTCCTCTTTTTATTGTTTATGCAATCTAGGGTCTGAATTAAGTTAATTTCTTAGATTAGATTGTTAATTTCAAGTTTAAAAGGCTGACAGTTTCACATATAACTATTTAAACTTGGGTTTTCTTGCAAATCATTTATTTCCATTGCTATATTATAAATCAATTTGATATATTTCTCTTGGTTTAACAACAATGACATCATTAAATGCAATTTAACAGATCTAAAAGGTTTTCTTTCACATGATATGATAAATCTAGCATTTAAACTTCATGATGGACTAAATCAATGACTTATCTAATTGAATGTTTTGATGATTTAGTCCTCTCATTAACCTCTTTTGGCTCGAAATAATTTATGTTCCAGTACTTTTGGTTTAGATCTAGCTTTCTTAAATCTCAAATCTGAAATAGATCTAACACTTGAACAAACACTAGAGCTAATCGATATTTGAACATGTTTAATGGTTGTGGATCAAATGCTTTCGTTAATTATCAAGCTGGCTGGTACAATGATTCGCATTTGAGATTGTTTTAAACCAGATCTGAAAAACACTTTTACTGCTGTCTTAAACAGATTTGGTGGTTTTTAATGACAGGTCGTGGTCTAATTTTACATTTCTAGCTTGCTCTCATGCTCATACCTTAAGTTTACTTGCTCGAAATTAATGTCATGGTACTTTGAATGATGTTTGTGACGCAACATAACACTTAATCAGCAAGTAATCTCAAAGATGGAATCATACTCTCTAAAACGGAATAATACTCCATTTACTTTTGATCACACATGAACGATATCTATATTTAAACAAATGGTTCTAAATTTGTGATTTTGGAGTACTTTCACATTGCTGATTATTATCCTAAGGAATCAAAACTCATTTGCAACACCACACCATTGTTTAAAGTTTAAACTTTATATTTTTGGTGGATACATTCTAATTCCTTGAGCTATTGTCTAGCGATTTTCATTTTCAACACTCTTAAGAATCAACCCACTGAATAATCACATTAAAAACTCTGCCAACTATTTATGTGACTAATCTTTTATGGTTTACACCGCTGATAACATTGCTATTTAATTCTCCAAGGAACGTAATTTGTACTTTTAACACCTAATATGTTCATGATTCATTGATGTCAATGCTGTCTTTGAACATTGTTTAACATTTCTGGATACATTAAAAGTTTAACTCTGCATTCTCGTATTTATTACAGCTCTTGGATACTCTCTTACAGAGTTCTTTTTCCATGGTTATTTGATCTTTAAGTCTACATTTCTCATTCACTCTTGGACCAATATTGTGGCATCTAACACTCATTTGCAAGTTCACTTAATGGTTCAATTTACACACATCATCTATACACACACTAAGGACTTCTACATTTATGTGTTTCATGGAATGTTACTGATGGTTTAATTGCTACATGGTCATATCATTCTCCTTGGTGTAAATGCAACTTTATGGTGTGTTGTAAGGTTGAAATATTTATTTAAGCAAGTCACACATTGGGCATTCACTCTTGACTATCTTAAGATGAATTTGCATACTTCACAACACTTAATCACGTTCATTTGCAAATTGACTTGTTTGGATAATTCATCAATATAAGCTAGTAATTCATTCCTTTGCTATAATGAATTGGTTAGATTGAACCTTAGGGACACCCCCCTAGGCTAGGAACCCAATCTTCTTAATCTAAAGTGAGAGGCAAGGCCACTGAAGTGACAGTGGGTGGCTTGCCTAGTAGTTGTCTTTAGGCTCTCACATTTGTGGTTAGGACCTTTCCATCTAGCAAGAGTTTGAACAGTAAATAAGTGGTACCCTAAGTGTTGGCTACATTTAGGCCGCCACCTAGCTGGCAAGAAAGATCCAAAACACAAGCCAAAACTAAAATTAGACAGCAAGCGGAAGATTTAAAGAATGCAACGCGTATCAATTATTGACGGATAATGGTGACGGGTCAACATGTGTAAGCCTCTCAAAGCTCCAAAGCCTCTAAAAATTATATTATCTGAACTACGTTCTAACTCTAAAGTCTATGACTGGGCCCCAATTTGAGCTCTCAAGTTTATTAAGGCATACAAATTACTTAGTTTCAATTGAACCTTGTTGAACTAATGACAACATCCCACATCTTTGCCTTTTATCAGAAAGAAGGGAAGAAGTTATCAAGCCAGCTAAATCTTTGCATTTGGATTGTGTCTTCCCTTTCCTTCCAGTGTTTCCAACATACTTAGCTAGTTACCAATTATTAAACTGTTTTGCCTGTATATGATTAGATGCTTGACTAAAACAATATGCTGAAGGGTAATGCTGAGAGGTAAACTATAAGTGGGATTCAACTTTATCAACATAGGACCTAATCAATGTTGAAGCCTGAATGCAATCTACGAAGAAGATAATTGCTTGTTTTGTTTTGACCCTATGGATCTCCTTGTAGTCCTCTTACCAGTAATTTGTACCCTGTTTTACAAGTTGATCATCTAAGTAACCAGTTTTGCAAATGTGTAAACTTTAAAGTAAACATGCAGCTATATTAAAACATTACAATTTTCCAACAATTTGATGAAAAGTGAAAGCAATGCACTTTGAATCTCAATGAGGTATAGATTGATTTGTTAAATGTTGGTTATAGAGAGAAGCCCAATGTAATTCCATTATAGTATTCACATCTTTGTCAATAATTGTGTGGAGAATCTGCATCAAGAAAATAGTAAAATACAGAGTTAAACACTGGAATTTCATAAGCCCGCTGACAACTTCATTGGCAAAATTAGACGCTCATGTTCTTGATTTCTTCTTGTTTGGCCGCATATCCCCTCTATTATTTCCTTTTCTTTTACCATGTTTCATATCTTCTTTGTCTTTGCCTTTAAATTTCTCCTTAACTCCTGCTTTTACACTAATGAGACCACTCTTGGATATCTTTCCATCACCGTTTTGTAGTGCCTCCTCAAAATCAGCCTCTCTGCCCAGTATAGCATACTGTTGAAGTTGCTCAAGATTCAACGTATCTTTAAGGCTTTCATTCATTTTGTCCTGCATTACCAACCATAAAAGCATTAAATTTTTGCCATAGCTATGAAGTTTAGCACCTCCAGAATATTGCAAAGAACAATATAAATGTCAACCAGTTTCCAAATTGAAGCAAGCAAAAAGTAAACAGAGAAGGGCATTTGTATTCATTACACCAAGGTTTCAATCAAACACGTTTCAGAATACAACATTTGAGAATACCCAAGTTAGCAGATTGCAATTCTCACCTTCACTTCTTTGGCAGCATTATTAAGATCCTCATCTACTGATATAATGTGAGGATGCATCGCCACCTGTGAACATCACAAGTGTCTTAGCAATATCCTGTAAAGATTAAAATCTTATGTAGCTATCAAAGTCATTTCCAAAAGAACCTGTTAAGAATCAAACTTTACCTCTTGCAAACGTGGTAAGGCTGATTCCACCTCCTTGGCTGCAGCTCTATGCAATTGCCCATACAACTTTTTCATAATCTTACTGAATAACGCTAAGATCTGTTGTCTACCCAACTGCTTCAGCTGGGCCTGCAGACAGTAAACATTAATGAGTCAAAACAATCTTTCTGCACTTATGCATATGACAGTATCAATTACAAATGTGTAACAGAACTGACCTCCACATAGCCAATGTCATGATTCTGCAAACCCATAGCCAGCAAAATTGCAGCTTGACTATAGGACAATGAAGCTGGTAACCTCTCCTCAAAATATAGATAAGCGAGAGGAGGAACAAGATCTAGGGTCTGCAGTAACACACAACACTAAAAATATGAGCAAGAAAAGGCAAAAGATCTGCAAATGTATAAAAATAAATATTATTCATTAATATATATCTAAATTTTGATCATTTCAAGAAAAGCCAAAAATTGTTCTTGTAAGATACCAATCTATCCCCTCTGCTAAACTTGACTTAGAAACATATAGGAAGCAATCTGCAAAGGCAGATCAGATGAAGTGCCTGTGTATAATTAGAAAGCAATCTCAAAAACACAGTAACTAGAGTCGATAGTAGCTGTAATGATGAGAATGACCAAGGCTGGACTCTTCAGGATGAACAACCACATCGTTTGCTTTTGAAAACTTTACCAACAGATAACATGGTAGCATACAAATTTGTTTTCATTTAAATAACAATTAGGCATCATCAATCCTCTGGAATTTTGGAAGACTGTACCTTTGCGCTGCCAGAAATCCTCCCAAAGGGTCAGAAATGGTTCTGGAAAAGGGACGCATCGGAATAGTTTGCCAGCATTTCTCAAAAATAGAAATGCTGGCAAACATTTCCAGCAGAATTTATGTACTTGGAAAGTAACTGCTGCTACAAGTATGAAATGACCAAAAAGAAAACAGAAATAAAGTGTCAAAAGAAAGGAAAAGTGTGGGGGTGCCTGCGCACCAAGGAGTAGATCGCACCTAGGAATCCTTATAATGGAGGAAGACATAACCAATAAACACAAACAAACTGGTTGATTGTATTGATAAAAATTAAATAATAAGAGAGATATATCAGAGGGGGAAACCCCTATTTATACCAATAAAGAGAAAAAAACCCTAACTTAAAGCTCAGGTCATTAACAAGAGCGAGAAGGCCATCATTACATAAATGATAAAAGTGATCTTTCTACAAATATAACATATTACAAGACCATGAACATACACACAAAATAATTCATGTACAAAGAGTCTATAATACCTAACAAGGATGTTGTGGTTATGTACACAACATGTGCTCCCCCTTAAAAACATTTTGCTCTAAAAGCTGAAAAATCAAGTAATAAAGGCCAAAGTTGAAAAGCTGCCAGAAAAACTGAAAAGATGCATTGCTGCCCAAACATAAGTAGGTGGCATAATAGCTCAAAAGATGCAGAGACATGCCTCTGGATCTAGTTGCAGTGTCAGATTGCCCAAATTTGTTAGCAGAACCGACCATTTGACCTCCAGAATGATTTTCTAGGAGTGTGTGCAAAGAAAAGGGTTGCACTTTATGCATAAGACACTTGAAGAATAGACACCAAGATTTGAACCCCAAATCACTTGTTCCAAAAACTAGTACTCAACAGATTGTACCAGGCACATCATAATATCTAAAGCATAAAAGGAGAAAGGGAAGTTTTTTTTAGTTGATGGCTACCCAAGTGGAGTGATGCTCTACAACAAACGCAAACTTGCATGTTCCCCCAAAATGCTTTAGAATCCCATATTGCTTGCTCTTTGGGGAGACCCCTCCATTGGATGTTGTACTAAATGCTTTAGAATCCCATATTGCTTGCTCTTTGGGGAAACCCCTCCATTGGATGTTGTACTCTATGATTTGACTATTGCACAGCTTTCTCACATTCACCTCAACTATGCTATTGAGCTCCGATATTAGCTTGCCTTCTTCCTCTATGAGAGGGATCTCTATTAGGGCAAAAACCTTGCTGCCCAACTTCTTTCTAAAACAACAGACATGAAATACATCATGGAGTCTTCCCTTGTGGGGAATTTTTACTGCATGTGCACCCTCCCCAACTTTTGCTCACACTCTATATAAACCATAGAACATGGGTCGAAGCTTGTTTTTACCCTGTTGTCAGAGAGTTGCCTGCTCTTATGGCTATAGTCAAACAAAGACCATATCTCCCAACACGAACTATCTTTCTGAGTGGTGCTGATCATCCTGGTGTTACATTCTGTTTGCAGCCATGGACGAGTTGTCCATGAGGATGTTGAAGATGTTTTGTATTTCTTGTAAACTGTCAACTGCAGCAGGAACTTTAACAATTCAAATGATCCAGTCCTTGGGCGATGGGGTTCATAGCCATATAATGCCTTAAAGGGGGTCATTTTAGTGGCAGAGTGAAATGTAGTATTATACCAATATTCAGCCAGATGCAACCACCGCATCCATTTACATTCCTTATCCCATTTGTACATGTGAAAATTCAAAATATCCATCCAATCAGTTATTGACTACCTCTATTGTCCCATTTATTTAAGGGAAAGAGGCAGCACTCATAGTGAAAGTTACCCCTGCTAATTAGAAAAGTTCTTGCTAGAAGTTACTTCCAAATTTAAGGTCTTGGTCAGTAATGACACCATGAGGGAGTCCGTGGAGCTTATAGACATGCTTAAAGAATAATTAGCAATTCCACAAGTTGTAAACATCGCAGCCAAGGGAATGAAATGAGCAAACTTGGTTAAACAATTGACTACCACAAATATAACATCCTTCACTTCGGAGAGCGACAAACAGGGATTAAAGCCCATAGACACCTCTTCCCACCTCTGTTTGGGGATGGAATTAGGCTAGGGAAAACCAAGATAAGGACCAGTTTCCACCTTATTACACTGGGGAGTGTCACATTCTACAACAAGCCACTTAATATAAAAATTCATTTTTGACCAATAAATGTTGAAAAAGACACCCTTGTTGAAGTCCTTGTATAATAAGAAGAGAGCCATGTTGTAAATAAATGTGATTTCTAAAAAGGATGACACCATTCATGATAGTCCAAGGTTGGCCCTCCTTGCCAACAATAATGTCTTGTTGATGCTGAATCGTAGGAGGATCCACTATCTAGAGCTTTTGTAACCAAGCAAGTTGGCTAACTAAAATGCAGTTGAAGGTGGGTGGCTCATCCTACCAAGATAAAACGTTTGCACAATATTCTCTTTATCCTTCTTATAGATGATCTCAAAGTCATAAGATTGGATGTAGCCAATCCATTTTGTTGCTCCTTTGTTAGAGCACCCTGCATCAATAGATGCTTCAAGCCAAAGTTATAAACACCGAAACCTGTCAAGGGTCAAACTGGGACTAGACTAAAATTGACAGAACTAGGTTGAAGTATTGATTGATTAAAAAATACATAAATTATGCAAATTATATATATATATATATATATATATATATATATATATATATATATATGTTCATGTACATCAATGTATATCGAAATCGCTAGAGTGAGGGTGTCATTAAATCATGATAAATTGAGGTTTGGTGGGGGGCTACTATTTTTCCTTTTCTTTTTCCTCTCTCTTTGCCTACATGGCACGTGGGTGTGCCCAACCAAATGAAGGATGGATTAGATTGTAATTGGTCAATTCGGCCGATTCAGTATGAATTTGGCTTGTCGATACAGTGCAGCGATCAATTCGATCTCAACCCAATGTGAACCAGTCCAGAACGGTCGATTCCAATAACTTTGCTTCAAGATGAGGTGAATAGTTTTTTTATAAAAAACTTATAATTTAGAACAAATTGATACCACTTGAACATTGCATTCAATATGGACACCATTTCTTTGTTGTATGTGGACGTGCACTTTTCTCTATCATTCAACTTTAGGCTTTTAAAGGTAATGGATCTATCATCTTGTAAGAGTATTGCACCCAGTCCAAACTCATAGGAACCACACTCAATGATGAGCAGTCATATGAAATCAGAGGTAGTGAGCATTGACATCGAAGCAAGGGCTTGCTTTAAATTCTCAAAAGTTTGTTTTGCCTCAGTACACCAAGGAAAGGCATCCTTCTTTGTTAAGTTTGTCAGAGAACGAGCAATTATAGATAAGAAAGATAAGATAATTTTATTAATGTCCAACAAATGAGTCAATGACCACCAAAGTAGGTCAATCGGATTAAGTACATCCAATGTCGGTACAAAATGGGAGTGCAAAATCATCTCCTCGATGCTAAAAACATAAATATATTAAGCCCACTAAGCCCAAAAAACTCAAAGCTTCTTTTTTTTTTTTTAACCATGGGAACAGCAACCTCCCAAGAGTATATCCAACAGCCCGCAAGCCAGATATACCAATAACTTGTGACTCAACAGGGGCCGAGACGTCCCGAGGCCCACACCGGGTGAACCTCTATCCCAGGGGTCGTCTACCCTTCCAGCTTTGTCACAACGGGCCAATATGAACATCCCTACCCCCCGCAGGTTTTGAACTTGTGACCTCCCCGGAGATAACACATGCTCTTAACCATTGGGCCCACTCAGGTGCTCAAAACTCAAAGCTTCTTAAGGATCATATTTATTGGCCACTTTAGAACATTTTGAATCTTTGTAGGGACACTTCAAATTGTTAGAAATCATGAGGTAGAGAATCTAGATTATAGAGTGAATTCTCCAATAAACCCTAATACAATAAGATAAACAATGCTAAAATATAACAAAACCTTGATGATAAACACAAGATAGATGTATCGCATACCATAACACATAGGACTTCAAGAGAGTATGCAATAGATAGGATGCCCTTAGGCTTACGAACTATTCACTTGAATGAGATGATTGCAAATGAGGTGGTTGGTCTTAATTTATACCAATCACTTAGGGTTTAAGACGCTAGCTCTCAACAAGAGACTAGGTCATGTTGATGATTGGAGCTTCATGAGACATTCTCCAGGTCGTTTTCCTCTAGATTGAGTTGAGACGATCTCTGAGAACACCCATCTGATGGGTGAGTCATACTCCTCTGGATTGAGTTGAGATGACGTGTGTGGTCTCTTGTCGTGCTCCTCTGGACTGAGTTGAGATGACTTGAGATGGTCTCCTGTCGAACTCCTATGGACTTAGTTGAGTTGACTTGAGATGGCTCTCCAGATAGTACTCCAATGGATTTAATTGAGTTGATATGTTGAGGGTGACGTCCCTGTGGTTGAGCACATGTGGACTTGTCCCTAGTGGCAGAGCACTAGAGGATGTGTGAGAGATGAAGATTTTCAGGTCCTATCAAGCATGCCTACTAGGTCTTTCTTTGACCACAGTTAGGCTCTAAGTTTCAACTGTTATGTAAAGTGTTTGTTGTTGTTTTAGGACAGCCAACAGTCCAAGAACTTCTTGCTGATTTGTTATGGTTGCACTTCCAATTTTAGATGATCTAGCATGTAGTTTTAGTAACCAGAAGTTAGCACATGCATACTAAAATAAGTACAACACACCTAAAGATCTTTACAGCTGAAAATGAACAGATCTAAAAGACTAACACATGCATTTTTGTACACAGGTATTTTTGGTCAACATGACCCTGGATAAAACCCCCCCGGGGAAAACCAGTTTGGCATATCTGTCTATATAATGATGATTAAAGCAAGAGATACAACAAGTAATGAAATACAATGGAACTTGTATACATAGCAAGCTCCTCACGAGCCTTGCCATAAGAACCAGAGAAAGAAGTGCCCAAACTGTGGTGTGCCCTCTCCCTTTGTTGCCCTCTGTACTGAACTGAAGCGCCCTAGCTCATCTGGAACCCAATGAAGAAATCCCTCCACAGGAATGTCCTCTCCTGTGCTGCCTCTCCACTGAAACTGTCAGAGCTCGAATCCTCCAAGCAGATCTGCTACCAGGTAGCTGCCATTCCTCTCAACATGTGCGCCCTCCTCCTAGTAGAAATGATCACCAGAAATAAACTGAGCCATAAACTGAATGTCTCTCTCCACATAAACAAGCGCCCAAGCTCTCCTCTCCCTATGCATCAGACCTCATCCTGATCTGACAAGTCCTCCTCTCTTGATGAGCAAATGAAGGATAATAAATGCGCACCTCCTCGTCAAGATGTGCCCCTCCTCCATATACATGCTCCCTCTTAGAAGTAGAGGCTATGGCTCCATGGAAATACTCTCCATGCAAGCTCCAAGCAACCAAGAGCCTCTCCTCAGGCTCTCAAGGGTTTTACTCAAACCCTCATGAAGTGTGCCCTCCTTCTCCTCAAGAAATGCGCCCCTCTCCTCTTCTCCAAAAATCACAAGTGAAGAATGAGTCTCAAAAATACCTTTACCCTCTCTTTAGCCTCTTTGAGCCAACCCTAAAAGATCAATGGCCTAGATTAGATCTAGCCAAGTCTAATCAATAAGTGAGATCTCATCCTAAAATCTCACTAAGGAAACCCACTTTCCTTAGTTGCTTTATGTCTATTAATTCACCCACATTGTGAATTAATTGTCACTTTATGACTTAAGTGACATATTTCACTTTTGACTTAAAACTCCTAAGTCAAAGTGAAATTAGAATCATAAAGTAAAGTACAAGGGTAATAGTCTTCCCCCTTTGTGCTTAGAGACTCATAAGCACATGGGGACCACTTTCCAAGGTACCCAAATCTCAACAAGAGATCCTTGCTATATTGTCTAAGAGTAAGATTATTTTGAAACCCTGATTTTGTATTGTGAAGGGTACAAGTCGGCCGCACCATGTAAAGATAATTAATATTGTGTAAAAGATTAATTATATTTTTGAGTTGTACAAGTCGTCCCTATTGCGCAAATAGACACATCCATTTGATGTGCTAGGTCATCTATTTATAGGAGAGTTAGATCCCCATTGTGGATCACTCACTCACTCATTCATTATCTCATCCTCTCAACACCTACTTGTACGGTTGAAGTGCGCATTTATCTTATGCGCAAGTTTTTGTTGATTTTTCAATGAGCTATGTCTCATGCATTTAATTCAATTTTTTGTTTAGCTTTTAACTTGAACCATAACTAGTACAGTAAACCAAGATCACAAGAAGAATAACCATGCACAAGAACACAAGAAGTATCCTGGGAAACCCTTCTCAACAAGGGAAGAAAACCCAGCCAATCCTTTGCTATATTCTTCAAGAGAAAGACCTCCCACACCATCACCAAACTTAGCACACAAGAGGGTGTTGTAATTCTCACAATTTCATACCACAACTTCTGAAATTATGAGATGACATAATGTTAAGTGTGTTTCCTCAATGGGGATTCACCTTTATTTATATAAGACTTGTCACATCAAATGATGTGTCTATAGGCACAATAGGGCCGACATCAATAACTCAAAATATAATTAATAATTGCCATATTAATTATCTTTTACATTGATTACCTTTTACATTAAGGTGGGGCCGACCTATACTCTTTACATAATCAATAGGGTTACAAGTAAGTCTGACTCTTGAACAATATTGCAAGGGATCTCATACACCCACTAGGGGCACATCCACAGTGATGTCCATATCTCTATCTCACTGCGTCTCACAGGAGAACCACACTCACTAGTGCTCAGCCACTAGGATCACGTTCACTTGTGCTCATCCACAGGCACGTCCAACTCAACAAATCTTCTTTCCCACTGCATTACACAGGAGAGTCATCTGGAGTTCATCATCTCAACTCTCTGCTCAGAGGAGGCTAATCAATCATCTTCATCTCTGACTCATAACGATGCACCCAACTGATATGAATTCACACGTTCACCTTGTGCTCAGCCACAGGCACGTCCAACTCAGCAGATTTCCTTTCTCACTGCATTACACAGGAGAATCATCTAGAGTTCTTCTCAACTCTCTGTAAGGAGGCGACCATCACTACGTTCCATTTCTCTCTCAGATAGGAACCACACACCCAACTCATGGGCTCTCTCTTAGGTCGACTCAATCAATCTATGTCCTAGAGAATGTATCACGCAACTGTAATCATCAACAGTTTTCTTGGTCATAGAGCACCCTCTTGTGTGCACTACGGTTTGTGGTGAAAGGGTGATCTTCTCTTGACTCTATAGCAAAGGATTGTTGGGTTTTTCCCTTGGTTCAGAAGGGTTTTCCCAAAATAACTTCTTGTGTTCTTGTGCATGGTTATTCTTCTTGTGATCTTGGTTACTGCAACTATTGTATATTGTATTGTTGCATTGTTCATGGTTCAAGTTCATGCTAAATTGAAAGAAACTACATGTCCTTGAGCTAAGCATTAAAAATTCAACATGGTATCAGAGCAGTGTTCCTGAAGAGCCATTGCACAAGCTACTGCAACACTTTTCAAGCTAGTCATCATTGTCTTGCTGCAACTGCAAAAACGACCACTTCCATTTTCCTTGTCAAGCCTGTTTTAGCACTTTTCCCTTGAACGTTGTTGCTAATTTTTGCACAAGAAGGTACAGCCTAGTCCAGCGCACCATTTGCAACTCTTAGATCAAGAATTGAAGAAGTTTTGATTTTCGGCCCTAGGGATATTACAGATTTCAATTTTTAGGGTTTCTGCAGACCGCTGGGGTATTCTTGCATCTTGTTGAGGTTCCTTTGACTCTTTAGGGTTTCTTGTTGGCAGTCATAAGCCCAACAAACCCCCAACAGACCTCCTCTTGAAAAACGCTAGGGTTTCTAGCCTAGTCGTTAGTGTTTGTGAAGAATCTGCAAGCCATGAGGAACAAAACTTTGGTGGAAGATAGGCTTGATAGAACAAGCAACTTAAACTCTTGGAAATCAAGATTACACATCACTCTAGAAGAGAGTGACCTATTGAGATTGATAGAAAAGACTCTACCAGCAACATCAACCAATAAAGAGAAGGTTGAATGGAAGGCAGATGATGTCAAAGCTAGGAAGACAATCATCTATTCAGTAAGAGATCATCTACTACCTCGCATCTCTACCTTGAAGACAACATATCTAATGTATGATGCACTGAAGACGATGTTTGAGAGCAACAACACTAACAGAGCTCTCACATTGAAACACCAACTTCAAAATCTTAAGATGATGAAAGCTGACACCATTGCTACCTTCTTCATGAAGATTTCAGAGATCAGAGATCAATTAGGTGCCATTGAAGAAACCATCACAGACAGAGAGTTTGTCATGATTACTCTCAATGCTCTTCCAAGACATTGGGAACCATTCATTCAAAGTATCAATGAAAGAGCAGACTTACCTCAGTTTGATCGTCTATAGGCAGACTACACTCAAGAGGAAACCGGACTTATAGCCAAAGGTGTGCAAGATTCCCATCATGATGACAATCAAGCCCTTGCTTCTCATACAAAGAGAGGCAGAAGAAATAGAAGAAGTTTCAGCAAAGCATTCAAAGACAAGAAAACTTCAGCAGCTCTAGGTCATGAACATAGAAAAGACATTTCAAAGATTCAATGTTTCAGATGTGATAAGTATGGACACATTGAGAGAGATTGTCCTACCAGAAAGAAAGGAAGACAACATGTTGATGAACCCCTATTTTGGCATCTTTTTGTTCCCTATCTCCTATAAATATACATACATTTTGCCCTCCTTTTATGTTTTCCACATACTTATCTTTATAAAGTTCCACCTTTATCACAGGTACTATTATTGCCACATAATCTCCTTGATTTTTGTTCATAAATTAGAATTAGAGTGAACTTTAGAAAATATTTGACTTATTAAATATGTGTGGATTTCAATAATATTAACTATGGCTACAGAATGCAAGGCCCCAGGTTCTAGCTACATAATGCAAGGCCCCAGGTTCATATGAGGATGTGTATCGATGCAGGGCAAATTTTGGAGATATACAAAGAGGATATTTTAAGAAGATATATTTCCAGCACACAGCCACATTTGATTCTTGCATACACACATCAGCACCTACACAGTACGACATGCCTTGAATGGACAGCTTACATGTGGACAAGTGGCAGGGTTGGTGGTTATCAACGTGGAGGTTGCATAACCGTGAGCAGTAAATAAGATGCTCAGCATCTTCACTTCAACGCACATGATAAATCCAAAACAGGAATATACATAACATAGTACACCCAGCGCATCTAGGACGTGAACAGCCAGTGGATAGGTGGAGGCATTAAGCATCAATTTGTTTCAACAGTATTTCCTAGAATCTAGAGGATTGGCGCTCTGCACAGAGCTATCTTTCGCCAAAGATTTTGTATATATATGTATGCTCGGTTGAGCAAATACAAGTTAGTGTATTAGCGTGTGAGACATATCATACATTGAGTTGAGCGAAAACTGTCTTGAATTTCCCAATTTCTGATATATATATATATATTCTGTTGTGTGAGTGATCATTTCCTGTTGATAAGTAGTGAAGTGTGAATACGGAGTACCGTGAGCAAGGGCCCACTCATAGGTACAATCCGTATTATTTATTTTGTTGTTATATCTTTTATTGTTAGTAAAACTCATGCATGATAATTAGATATGTACGCTGATCAGATTGTTAGTTTCTGAGATTTATTTTACAGTTTGTTGAGTAATGGTTATATGCTTCATAATGGCCCTGGATATTTGCCGAGTAATGACAGTTAAAGATTATTAAGGTGAATAGATTTCAGCCATCATCTAAAATCAGACCTATTGTTATCCTAACACCTTATGGTTAAACTCTAGGTATGTATAGATAAAACTGGGTATGTATAACAGAACCTAAGTGAAAGAATTTACCATCATAATAAACTTTGGCATCATCCACAGCGCTGAGGACATGGATCATTAAGTTCTTTACCTTTGCTGTTACAGCATCGTAATTTTGAGTTTTATAGACCTTAGCATTCCTTTTTATACAAATGCACAGTTGCTACAGAATCACAGTTCTCATAAATCCCAGTCAAGTGAATATTCAAAGATTAAGTTTATGACATTTCAGAGAGCTTAGTTTTCAGGGATACCACTATAAAACTGAAAGGATCAGGGTTATGTGACTTATTGCTTTCGTAATCATAGTTATAGTAATTAGTCCTCCTTTCTGTGCAGATTGCACAAGAGTGCCTCGTAAGCACAATAAGCCCTGGGTTGACAAATGAGTGATAGAGTGTAGAGTGACACCAAACAATTGGGAATCATATTTTTACCTCGTCACATACATCAACTATCGATGTTGATTCAGAACCACATCAGAGGGATGAAGACGTAAAAGATGAGGCATTCTTCTTCATATTAGCACTCTCAGGTACGGTCCCTACTGATAGTGATATTAGGTTGATTGGCAATGGTGCTTCCAGACACATGACTGGATATAGAGAACACCTTACAGACCTTGTAGAGAAAGAGTCTCGTCTACACGTTGTACTTGGTGATAATGCCAGATATACTGTGAAGGGAGTTGGAATGTCTTCTTTCCAACTAGATTCTGACATACCACTCCAATTAAGTGACATACTATATGTACCTAGGATGAAAAGGAACCTTGTCTTTGTTTCTGCCTTAGAGGATAAAGGCTACAAGGTTACTTTCTCTGAAGGAAAAGTTCTTGCATGGCACAAGAATTCACACATGGATTATGCCCGAGTGATTAGTGTTCGAGAAAACAGTTTGTACAGATTGAATGTCCGACCAGTCTAGGCCTTGTTACATGATACTATCAGCTTGAGCGAGCTATGGCATAGGAGACTTGCTCATTTACATTATAGAGCTCTTCCCGCTCTGGGGAAGATGGTGACAGGCCTTACAGAGATACATATCGAGCATGATGGCGTTTGCAGAAGTTGTGCTCTTGGCAAGAATGTCAACGGGTCCTTTTCAAGCAGTGACAGTAGATCCAAGGGGATCTTGGACTTGATACATACAGATGTTTGTGGGCCCATGGTTGTTGCTTCCTTGAGCGGATATTTGTACTATGTGCTCTTCATGGATGATCACTCCCGGAAGACGTGGATTTACTTCTTGAAGACCAAGAATGGAGTCCTTGCGAGATTTCAAGAGTTTAAAGCTCAGGTTGAGAACCTGGCCGAGAGAAAGATCAAGGTGTTGAGATCAGATAATGGAGGAGAGTACACCTCCAGGGATTTCAGTGATTTATGTATTGAGGCAGGGATCAAGAGGGAGTACACTGTTCCTTATAACCCTCAGCAGAATGGGGTTGTAGAGAGGAAGAACAAATCCATTGTTAAGGCAACCAAAGCGATAATACATGATCAGAATCTACCTATGATTTTGTGGGCAGAAGCATCCATGACAGTTGTGTACGTTTAGAACAGGAGTCCTCATAAGATTCTAAAGAACATGACTCCAGAAGAAGCTTTCACCGGAGTGAAGCCTAAGGTTAGACACTTCAGGATATTTGGGTGTCCAGTATACATTCATGTACCCAAGGAAAAGAGGACCAAGCTAGACCCTTCAAGCAGAAAGGGTACATTTGTGGGGTACAGTGAATCTTCGAAGGCATACCGGATATACATCCTTGGTTAGAGACAAATTGAATTTAGCAGAGATGTCACCTTTGAGGAAGAGATAGCCTTTCGAAAATCCAGAGAATCTCAGATGGAGATTGACAGGGAGAAGAAAGAAGAGACAGTGCCTTCTCCCCCTTCAGTAGTTCAGAGGGAGACAGTTACTGATCCAGTTGATCCCGTAGCTCCAGTTGATGTTCCCAGAGACATTGCAGTAGGCCAGTAGAGGCCTGCATGGGCTCGATAGACTCTGCACAAGGCAGAAGGACATGCAACTCCTCGTGGTACATTCTGAGAGAGCAAGAGACCACAAAGATTTTCGAGCTATGTTTCAGCTATGAGCCACATCATTGATACTGAGCCTTCTTGTCATGGAGAAGCAGCAGGTCAACAGGTTTGGCAAGATGTCATGACCGAAGAGTATCAGTCCATCATGAAGAATGGTGTGTGGTATATTGTTCTGAGACCGAAAGAGAAGTCTGTAGTGACTTCCAAGTGGATCTATAAGATCAAACATGCAGCTGATGGATGAGTCGAGAAGTACAAAGCGAGATTTGTAGCTAGAGGATTCTCTAAGGTGGAGGGAATAGATTATGAGGAGACATTTTCTCCCGTTGCCCAATACACTTCCATCCATACGATTATTGCCCTTGCCGCATCCATGGGTTGGAGACTACATCAGATGGATGTGAAGAAAGCCTTTCTCAATGGAGAAATTGAGGAAGAAGTTTACATCAAGCAGCCAGATGGATTCGTGATACATGAGGAGTCTCATGTGTGCAGGTTGAAGAAAGCCCTGTATGGACTAAAACAAGCACCTCGTGCATGGTATGAGAAGATTGATGGATACTTTATGAGTTTGGGCTTCAGCAAGAGTGTTGTTGATCCAAACCTATACTACAACATTGTTGGTGACGAGTGCCAGATTTTGGTCCTATATATTGATGACTTATTCCTCTCCGATTCAGAAAGCCTTATTGTCGAATGCAAGTGTACATTGGCTTTTGAATTCGAGATGAAGGACCTTGGTATGATGCACTACTTCTTGGGACTAGAAGTGTGGTAGACGATTGATGAGATTTTCCTGAGTCAAGGAAAATACACAGTTCAGATATTGAAGAAATTTGGGATGACAGACTGCAAGTCCATGCCTACACCAATGGTGATGAATATGAAGAAACTGAGCGAGACTTCTTCTGATTCAGGCGAGATTGATCCACATCTTTACAGATAGTTGATTGGATCATTGATGTATCTGGTTAACACCAAACCTGATATATGCTATGCAGTGAGTGTACTCAGTCAATTTATGAGTCAGCCGAGACAGACACACTGGATATCAGCAAAGCATGTGTTGAGATATTTACAAGGAACAGTTGGTTATGGCCTAAGATATGCCTACGGTGTAGATATGAGATTGCAGGGATATGCCGATGCAGATTGGGCAGGGAGCACAGTGGACCGGAAGAGCACCTTCGGTTGTTGTTTTACTTTGGGCTCTGCCATGCTTTCCCGGTGCAGCAGGAAACAGAGTTTTGTGGATTTAAGTATCGTAAAAGCAGAGTACATTGCATTATGTGTGGCAGTCTGCGAAGCAGTGTGGCTTCGCAAGCTCCTTGCAGGCTTATTTGGACATGAGATGGATTCCACCGTTATCCATTGCGATAACCAGAGTTTTGTGAAGGTCTCAGAGAATCCTGTGTTTCACGATAAATCGAAACACATTAAGATCAAATACCATTACATCAAAGATATGGTGCAAAGGAAAGCAGTACATGTCCAGTACCTTTCTACACACGAGCAGGTTGCAGATGTCTTCACCAAACCACTTGCCAAGACGAAGTTCGAGTACTTTCGTGAGAGACTTGGCTTGGTGGAGAATGCCTCCCTAGCTGAGAGGGAGTGTTGATGATTGCAACTTCATGAGACATTCTCCAGGTCATTCTCCTTTGGAATGAGTTGAGACGATCTGTAAGAACGCCCATGTGATGAGTGAGTCATACTCCTCTAGACTGAGTTGAGATGACGTGTGTGGTCTCTTGACGTGCTCCTCTAGACTAATTTGAGATGACTTGAGATGGTCTCCTGTCGGACTCCTATGGACTTAGTTGAGTCGACTTGAGATGGCTCTCCAGATATTACTCCTATGGATTTAGTTGAGTTGATTTGTTGAGGGTGACATCCCTATGGTTGAGCACATGTGGACTTGTCCCTAGTGGCAGAGCACTAGAGGATGTGTGAGAGATCCTTGCTATATTGTCTAAGGGTTAGATTATTGTGAAACCCTAATTTTGTATTGTGAAGGGTACAAGTCAACCCCACCATGTAAAGATAATTAATATTGTGTAAAAGATTAATTATATTTTTGAGTTGTACAAGTCAGCCCTATTGTGCCAATAGACACATACATTTGATGTGCTAGGTCATGTATTTATAGGAGAGTTAGATCCCCATTGTGGATCACTCACTGATTCATTATCTCATTCTCTCAACACCTACTTGTATGGCTGAAGTGCACACTTATCTTATGCGCAAGTTTTCTTGGTCATAGAGCACCCTCTTGTGTGCACTAGGGTTTGTGGTGAAAGGGTGATCTTCTCTTGACTCTATAGCAAAGGATTGTTGGGTTTTTCCCTTGGTTGAGAAGGGTTTTCCCAGGATAACTTGTGTTCTTGTGCATGGTTATTCTTCTTGTGATCTTGGTTATTGCAGCTATTGTATATTGTATTGTTGCATTGTATATGGTTCAAGTTCATGCTAAATTGAAAGAAACTACATGTCCTTGAGCTAAGCATTAAAAATTCAACAGGTCATCCCTACGATAAAATGCAATAAAGGGTAATAATGGGTGTAACAACCCACAACTACCATGAGTCAGCCCATTAAGGGCCTCAACTACACACATATGGGTTGGCACGTGGCTATAATTGAAGATTAGCCAAGGTATCTCAACTCCCCCCCACCAAGATGAACAAGCGACCACATCAATGTTATCATAACTAGACCGATTCTGGCAAAACCAATCGGTTCAACCAGTTCCATAGATTATAACAGAAGAACACCACATCCCCTTAATGTTGCATTCAAGAAAAATTTTAAGGATCTGTACTTCTCTTATAAAAGATTTGGTGAATCTTACTAGTTTTTACAATGGCAACCATAAAATGTTTGGCGATATTTTTGTAAACGTATTAAATTTTCAAATGATTTTATATAGTTTCTAGAATTTTTTGGTGATTTTTAGAGTAAAATACTTTTATACTATAGAATTTGGGTGAATCAATTTAGAAAAACATGGAAAATTCAGAAAAGAATCATTCATTTCTAAGAATCCAATCATTAGTCCAAGCATATTGATATTTGGTATCATTCTATAAGAGATCAAGTATAGAAGAGAGTAGCCATCCTAGTTTACATTCCTAAACATTCACAGGTGGTTGACAATCTGACAAAGCCCCTAGAAAAGGATAAGTTTAGGAAGTTGAGAGACGAACTTGGTTTGGTGGTGAACACATTCTTCACAAAGATGGAGTGTTAGTCCAATCATTAGTCCAAGCATATTGATATTTGGTATCATTCTATAAGAGATCAAGTATAGAAGAGAGTAGTCATCCTAGTTTACATTCCTAAACATTCACAGGTGGTTGACAATCTGACAAAGCCCCTAGAAAAGGATAAGTTTAGGAAGTTGAGAGACAAACTTGGTTTGGTGGTGAACACATTCTTCACAAAGATGGAGTGTTAGTTTTGCTGTTACTCCGAGCCGGTTCTCCATTAACCATCAATGTCTATCATTTCCTATTTTTAGGGATTTTCTATTTTTAGTGGTTCTATTTATAAATTAGAATTGATTGGTTGACTAGTGATTAGTCATCAGTGAGTTAATTGCATTTATATAAAGAGTTGAGCACTTCACATTTGTTGGTGTGTGTTCACCACATAGAGGAGTGTGTTTGGCATGTTGGCATTTGGTCTCCACATGGAGTGTGCTTGATGTGAGTTGACATGTGTCCACCTAGTCTTGGCACCTAAGTCATAGGATTCGTCCAAACCCCCCCTCGTCGTGGTGTCTGTTGCCGCCTTATACACACCTGGGAGACGTGGAAGAAATCTTCAATCCACTCGGTGTGTCCTTGGGGGCAAGTGAGAGTTAAGGTGTTGTCACCTAATCCTCAACTCCTCCGTCTAGGCCA
>SNQJ01S0049263.1:63282-81763 GCA_010110895.2 Picea sitchensis | reverse complement strand
ACATGAACTGTACTAATTGAATTTCTACATAAGCACAATCCTTCTAATTTCTTGAACTCGGAAAAAGCATGGGCATTTCTTATTTATATTTCATGTTATATTAGATATTAAACTCCAACGCAACCCAGTACCATCATAATAATTGTGACTGGATGAGTGAGGAAAACATTGGGGATCATTGTTGATGTATGTTTCCTCTAATGCTCATATTTTGGTTGCATATCATTTGTCAAACATATTAGTTGATTGCAATGTAATGCTAGGCACATTTAATCCATGTTTGGAGAATGAAATAGAGACATCATTTATTATTTTCCATATCTATCCAATACAGGTCGGAAATGGTAGCAACAAAAGTGAACATCTAGTGGAATCAATCATGTATATGTTACTTGGAAAGGACATAGATATGTGGGTCAATGTTCCTATATGTTTGTTGTAATCACTATGAGAACATTTTTCATTTTCTATCCATAATCTTAGCAAAAACTCAAATTCATCTTTGGACATTTTTTCACAATTTTTTCCATATTGCTAAGAAATTGGTGCTTTGTAAAATATGTCTCCATTGTATTAAAAATAATCCTAAAAAAGATGATAGAAAATAAAGGAAGCCATAAAAATATGATTTCCAAAATTTCAATTATCAAAGATGTCCATAGGAAAGGCACCAAGTCCATCACACTAATATTTGAAAAATGAGTCAAAAACATACAACTCATAAACATTAGTATGGTGGGTGCAAGATAAGATATTAGCTGATTGAATCAATTGATTACAAAAATAGAAACATAAAATATAGAGATGAATAAATAAATACATTATCATTTTATTTAACAATATATGTGAAAATACCTATACGAACATTATTTGTGCATTCATTTTAAATGGGTAATTCATTTTGTAAAAAAAAATTGAATAAAGAAATTTTACATTGATATTTATTTAAACTATTAAAAATCCACAATGGGTCAATCAAACTAATCATACCTATTGACTTAGATAGACACCTTAGAACACTCATTTAAAAAGTTGATATAAATTGTAAGCTTAGTATGAAACATCGCCAAAAGGTGTCACAAATAACCCATTCAGAGGTCCTAAATAAATTGAGAACACTTCGGATTTCTCCTGCTGTTTGAAGAACTGGCAAACTGCCCCTTCACGTTTCTAAAGTTCTCCAACACACCTGATATTAATGCTTAATGTATTATCAAATCTATGACTACGTAGATGGCAATTGGCTGCTATCAGAAAAGAACATAAACGAGTGATTTAGTGATTTTGAAATTCCTATCGATTCCCAAACGTTCAAAGCTATCTGCTATGGAAAGGCGTGAAAGGAGATCGTTAAGGGGAGTGATTAATACTCCATCTTCCACCGAAATTGAATTGAACATCTCTTTCAATTCCTCCATAAGCTTCTGAGCGCGTTCAGAGTATGAAGGTGCCTGACCGATATACATTCATATTAAGCGTTAACAGTATTATTTTGGTTTTTCTTTGCGTTGTTTGCGTTGTTTAACTGTTATATTTTGTTTTTTTTTCGAATTTGGAGACATAAATCTGTATGAAATTACTAATTTTTTGTTGTTTAAAATTGATTTTTTAATGTCAAAATGGATTCAACATGTTGAAAAATTATTAAGATTATACAGAAATAATTAATCAAATTTACAAATCTAACAATTTCTCACCGAATTTCAGACAAATATTCCAAAATATATTAATAAAAAAAACTAAATCGTATAACAAAAATCTACATTACGATGGTATTTTCTTCTGACCCATGCTATGCAATAAATTAAAACGAAAAAAGTTCCAGTCACAGGGAAAGTAAAGATGGATTGAATGACTGGCACGCCAGGAATTGAAGAGAGAATCTAGTTTGTTCCCGCGATTTTTGTTCCCACGCTGAACTGTGCTACAAGGCGCATTCTGTTGCACCGTCCAAGACTATATATCCCGTTGGCCCCCAAAAAAACATATTTAGATATAGTTTAAACTTTATAATTAGTTTTCATTCCACTCAAAGCTCTTTGATTGCCTGTGGTATTCGATAACTTCTCATTTAAATATATGTAGCTTGTCATAACATCTCATTTAAATTTAGTTTTGAAATTTATAGTGTAAACGTTTAAGTTTTGGTTTTTTTTTTATAATATTATTTATTTAATTTTGTTTAAAATTTGGTGATTATATCTACAAATTTAAATGATTAAATTTATTTATTTGAAATGTTTCAAAATGTTGAATTTTAATCCATATTTATATCATCAATTTTGATGAAAACTGTAAATAAAGATGAACGTAAAATACTTATAGATATAATTCAAATCTATAATTCAAATAATAATTTACTGTATATTCTTTCTTCTAAAAATACAAATTAGGTGAGTGTAACTATCGTTTCATATAATTTACTCTGCGTTCTTTTCCGTTAAAATGCAAATTATGTGATAAAATATCGTCTAATGTGAGGTTTGACGCCGATCATCCTCGGTCCTCGCTACCATCTTGTATGTCCTTCGTCTGCCACCGTTCCATGCTGGCCCCCACCCTCGCAAACTTGCAGAAGTCTAGTTGGTACAGGCTTGGTTTGGTACAGGCTTGGTTGTATTTATTCATCTCATATGAGAAATCCCAAACTTAATAGGGTCATATGAGAAATCCCAAACTTAATAGGGTGAGCAATATTAGTCTATTACGTAGCATTGAATATTGTGGCTCAATATTAAATGTTGTGGTCCGTGGATTAAGAAGTATTAAATGTTGTGGTCCGTGGATTAAGAAGGCAAGTAATATCCACTCGCTGCAATAACAAACTAAATATTTGGTACGGTTTTAATAAAAAACATCATACATTAATGTTTGTAACTTTGTTTGGTGCTAAGGTTAATTTATTGTTTGCTACAGGGTCGTCTTTTCTCCACCAACGTCTTATTGAGGAGAAACTTCAACTCAAAGCGAAAAGAATGATGGATGATGGAGCCCACTAAACATGTAGTAAACGGTGCTTTTAATCTAGCAACTTGGTGGTATTTAATGATGAAAAATCTTATCTTTAATATTAAAAAAAAAACTGTAATCTCACAAATTTTGATTTTACATATCCACCTCATTTTCAAATAACTAACTTTACATTGTAATCATAACATATAATTCAAAACATTGTAGAATCTCATGATAAATAATCATAATAACTGATTGTATATAGCAATTTTAGTAATCATAATATATAATTCAAAATTTAATGAAATTTTATTATGAAAAATCATAAATTTGAAACAAAAAACAATTTACAAATTTTATAGATATTAGAGATTTATGGTTTCATTTTTAATCATAATAACTAGTTGTATATAGCAATTTTAATGAAATTTAATGAAATTTTATTAGAAAAAAAACATAAATTTGAAACCAAAAAACAATTTACAAATTTTATAGATATTACATATTTATGGTTTCATTTTCAATTGACTATCTTCATATTACAATTAAATTCAACAACTATACCTTATAATTCAAAAAATCCTCATATTTTATGGGGAAATGCAAAAAAAAATCCATATTATATGGGGAAATGCAAAAAATTCCATGCATTCCAATGAATGTTGACATATTGAAGCACCTCACAACGAACCCCTAGATATGTGGTGTACCATGTTTGACGTGATCTCAATGTATATGAAGAGCCACTTGCAAGCGACTTGAAAATGAACCAAAAAGCATGATCAAACGTTATCAGGGCATGAGATTACAGAAACACCACAACAAAAGGTTACTAAGTAGGTTACTAAGGTAAGGGAAAATATATTAATTAAATTATTATTTAAATTTTTTTTATGAAACATTTTATATTAATTATTGTTTTTTTAATATCATTTTATTTTTCTATACAAATCTAAATCCAAATAAAACTAAGATCATTACACATGTGTTAGTTAATGATGACAAAAACATATATTTAGAGGAAAAAATATAACTTAATTCCTTATTTATTTAAGTATTTATAAACAATCATTGGTATTTGATTGTATATTAGTCATGTGGGTTATTTCAATCACTTCAAACAAAATGTTTCAAAGAGGAGTTCACCACAAGGTCTATGGTTCTAGTTTGGTTGAGTCATATGGGGTTACCATTCGTTATTGTGGTTGATGGTTCAATTGCCTTCCATTTAGATATTTTGCGAAAGAGGGGAGATCCTATAAGTTTTTCCTTGGGAAAAAAAGCAATTGTCTACTAGCTTATTGTCATTATTAATTAAGGTTTTATCTTCTTCTTTTTTAACACAAACTGAACTGAGATATATATATTAATGGGGTTGTGCAGAAGCAACAACGCTAATAAAGATTACATAGTGGGCATATAGCCATTTGTTTGTTGCAAATATAACTATCAAAATAACTACATTGCTTAGCATTCTTACTGGGCTATTTTTGAAAATTTCTAAACTATAAACATCTTCACAAAACTACCCAAGGCACCACCGAATTTTGAATAACATTCAAGACATATTAGAGGTTGTATCTTGCATTTCAGAGTTCTGTAGAGGATTAGGAGGTTCTTCTTCAATGTCCATTGGCGGTGTTCCCCTATCAGAGCTTCCTTGGTTGTTTTCAATAGCACCATCATTTGGAACTGATCTTCCAAGATTGACAGAGTCTGAAGTTGAGCGTTGTGCTGGCCCAGGGTCATGCAGGTGTTGGACAACTACATCCATATCATCCATTCTTCGTGCTAGTGAGGATAGTTCGACCTTGAAATAAGTGAACCTTTCTTCCATCCAGTTAGAGAGCCCAACCAACATTCCTTCCAGCTCTTAGAGTTTTTCCATAAGCTACTGAAGAATGTTTTGCCCTATTGCTTCATGTCTTCTATTGTTCCAGAGGTACCTCACCGAGGGTTCCATAGGAATGCCCTGAGCGTGAGCCTTGTAACTACTCCAAGTGATGGTAAAAATCGAATATGGAGAACATGGTGTATAGAGATCAAGAAAAGAAACATCAAAATGACTATACACAAAGGGTAGACCGAAGATGGACCTAAAATTCTGTTGTAGGAATTGAATAGACACTCCAAGTGAAACCCTTGTTTGCGCCTAACTTCCTTTCCTCGAGATGCTTGTTGTTGTGTATAGTTGGAGGCAATGAAGCAATTGAGAGACAAATTTTAGAGATCCTGTGAGAGATATTTTGTTGAACCTGAGGGATTCAACTCTGAAACTACAAGTAGATTTGTCATATTGAGGTTGCATATGAACATAGAACTGCACAATCTTGGAGAAGACATCACACAAGCCTCATAACTCCGTGAATTACTATGATTTCCCTTCACACATATGAGGGCTCTTCGAGGTACAAGAACACTACAATTGTTGACAAGACGTGTCATGGTTGAGTGTTAAGGGATGGGGATGGTCCCCCTCTTGTTGTTTTAAAAAAATTCCCCTTGTAACTTCCTAGATGCAGCCTTTTCCATGAGTTCAGCTTGGGGATTTAGACTCCTTTTTACATGGTGGAGTTTCAATTCTTCAAATTCCTGGGCTATGGTTGTAATTCTTTGTATTGCTTCCCATAAAAAAATATTTTCCAAGGACTAATTATTGATGATCGCCTTGATTATTATCATTGACTCTAACAAAAATGTGAGTTTGTGGATTCAAAGGTCTCTTGTGAGTTTAAGGCCGAGGTAAAGGGTGTATGATTTTTCTATGTTTTTTTCCATTGTCCCCAAGCCTGAAGTGAAATGAAGCAGTGTATTTCCTCTGGGATCAAGAAGGATCCCACCCATACCTGTCACCATTGTAATTAAGGTTTTCTCTTATCGACATATAGTGGGATAATTATTTGTGCAAACCACCCTAAGGAATAGTTGTGTAAATATGGCGATGGACATGAAACTCTTGGAAGATTAAATAAATTATCATTAATTTTGTCTTAAGATGAACACTTTAGTACTTCTAATAAAGATTGTATACTAGCTTATTGCTAAAAGAAAGAGAAATCATTTAATTAAATTCAATTTTCCTTTTATTGTGTTCTTACAATGACATGCATAAGAAAAAGAAGGAGAATATCTTAAGCCTTCAAAGGATAACGACCATGGCCACATATCAAAACCTCCATCCTCCTCTATTTTTTGGTGATGATGATGACAACTTGATTTTACTATCGTATAAAAATATTTAACATCAACCAGTCTCTTGATTTTACTATTTTATTTAAGATTCACATTTCCCTAGGGTGGAGGTGCACCACTTATTACAAGGAGAACAAACAACTATTGTATATAAATTATTGTAGATTTATACACACCTTTTCCTTCAGATTTTATAGCTAGCACTAATTGTGAAATATTTAAATATATTGATTATTGTTGGCTAATGTAAATTTAAAATGAAAATGAAAATTGCTCGGCATAAAATGAAAACAAATATATTATTAAAAAATGTTTTAACATGAAATATCAAGCCTCCACTAAAAAATGTGACAACACTATTTGCTAGAATCTAACATAAACACAACCCAATTAATAATCGATGAGATTAAATCCATAACTAGATGCAACCCAAAAATGAAAAAATAAGGATGACAAAATAGGCATGGAAAGTGGGAAAAAAGGATGTAATGAGGATGCAACAAGGACATAAGATAGTGTCTACCACAGCATGGAAATGAATTCCAATGGGATGTTAGGTGGTAGCCAAAAGGATGCACACAAAAATTAAATGTGGATGCAATGAGGACACTAAGGGGGTGCTATTAGGACTCCCAAAAGGATGCACCAAGCATGCAATTGGAACACTGTACATGCATAATGATGATACAATGGGAAAAAAAGGATGCACCAAGGATGGAAAAAGGATGGAAAAAGGATGCAATGAGGACACAACAAAGACATAATTAGGATGGAGAGGGAGGATAAAAAGGACACAAGAAGACAAAAATGATGCATAATAAATCCAAATAAGTACACATGGGGATGGAACAAATGAATGCAAAACAGACATAGAAATAGACACCTACCTATAATGTCCTATTTTACGTCGAAAAAATACATTAAAATAAAAAATTAACAAAGGAAAGGGACGTGGAAAAGGTGGAGAAATGGGGGTAATGTAGTGTTGGATATGTGTTATTTAATTTGTATTATTGGTGCGCCTTTGTAAGTTTTAATTCTTTTTACATTAATGTAATTCACACACCGATTCTTAACATAGAAAAGAAAACAATTGCAATTACACATATACATAGAGGTTTACCCTGGAAATTGAACCAGGAAAACCAACAATTTGTTTCAGAGCCACACCTCTAATACAATATATAGGATCCCACGACATCCAAAAAACACCTAATCCATTGACTCAGATTAGATTACAACCTTGATTCCTTAACCAGAATTAGAAAACCATGGGTTGAAATACCATGCGCCACTAAACCGCCAAAGGAGAAAAAACTACCCCTGCCAAAAGGTGAAAGACTGTCCAAAATTTTTGTGAATAAGCCCCCAAAATAATTTTCAAGGGTTTCGCCCCCGAAACCCCTAATAGGGGGACTCACAATCGTGCAAATAATATAACACATACCCAACATTCTCCCACTTATTGTTTTATTTGCATACATGGGTCATAGGATTTAATGATCAACAATCCAAGGTAGAAATGTCCATTGATTTTCTACACCAAGAGAACTTTTCAGTGCTAACAGACTTTGTTAATGAATCTGCAACATTCTCCAAAGTGTCCACCTTCACAAGCAACACCTTCTTCTCTTCAACCATTTCTCTGAAAAAATGATACTGAACACCGATATGATTTGTCTTAGAATGGTAAGTTGGGTTCTTCAATAGGAATATTTCACTCTGAATGTCACAATCTATCTTTACATCTTGCTTTACCAACCCAATACCTGAACACAATCTATGTAACCATACTAATTCCTTTCTTGCATGAGTGGCTGCCATGTATTTAGATTCTATAGTTGAGAATGACACTACAGATTGTATTTTTCTCATCCAATTGATTGCTCCTCCATAAAAGTTAAACACATACCCACTTGAAGATCTTTTGCGATCCATATCTCCAACCCAATCTGCATCAAGAAATCCATGTATTTCCAGCACTCTATTCAATCCCAATCTTCCATGGTAACACAATCCATAAGTAATAGTGTCATGCAAATACCTGAAAACCCTCTTTATTTTTGCATAATGCTCCTTCCTTGGTTTTGACATATACCTTCTCAAAACTCCCATTGCATGTGCAATGTCCAGTCTAGTATAGGCCATTGCATACATCAAACTACCAACCTCACTAGCATATGGAAGATGGGACATGCCCTCTTCTTCTTCCCGTGTCTTTAGACATTGATCTACAGAGAAATTTACACAATAGGGGCCTTGACATGTTTACATTTATACATATTAAACCTCCATAATATTGACTCAACATATTTTCTCTGGTTCAACCAAAGTTTCATGTTTTCCCGATTTCTTTTAATCTCCATCCCCAAAATAAAATTTGTAGCACCAATATATTTCATGTCAAATTTAGAGGATATCTAAGTTTTCACATTCTAGATAAATTCCTTGTTGTTTCCTATTAGAAACATATCATCCACATACAATACCAAATAAATAATACAATCACCTACTAATTTGAAATACACACAGTAATCGACTCTTATTCTTGCGAAGTCAAGATCCAATATACAAGTATCAATTTTTTTATACCACATCCTTGATGATTTCTTTAACCCATATAGGGACTTTTTCAAGTAGCATACCAGTTCTTTCTTTCCCTTCAATGCAAGGCCTTATGGTTGCTTCATGTAGATTTATTCTTCTAGATCCTCATGTAGGAATGTTGTCTTCACATGCATCTCTTCTTCTTCAAAATAAGAAGCAACATCAACATATAAAATAAATCTAATAAAAGTTAACTTGGCAATAGGAGAAAACATTTCACCAAATTCAATTATGTTAAGTACCAAACATCTGTAAATACAATCAACACATGAGATCTAGAGAAAAATATGGAAAATATCCTTTATTGTAGAAACCCTTAGGGTATGGCAACGCCATACAATAGATCCTATTAAGGAAAAGATCCACTCCTATTCATTTGTCTCTTCGAGGGGGAAACCTCTTGTCACACACCGAACCCCTTAAATACCCTTTTAAAGGATGGGGTATAAATTTTTCCTCAGTTTTTCATCTTCTTGAATCCCTCGGATAAGGGAACCATTTCCTTCTGTTCTATGAGATCTTTCCAACGACTATAAACTCGTCCAAAAATGAGTTATGGTTCGAGATTTATGGCATTCTGAAGTTTCAGGGTATCATTAGCCAATAGCCACCCCCTCCACCATGAGTTATCCATGTGGCATCAATTTTCTCATGCCGTCCAACATGGCACTATCGTTACCTGGGTCGTCATCCCCTGACGATGACGTAGTTGTTGATTTCAGGGAAATATTTCTCAATCTTCGTGGATACCAGGCCTTCAACCCTCTGTTCTCCCTGTATAGGTATGAAAACCTCCCTGGAGACCTGAAATCTCAGAGTCTCTTTCCGCTTCAGAATCTATGGTGGAACTCGATCCACCACTGGATCTAACGACTGAGATTCATACACTCTCAACCCATGGTTTATACCTGACGAGGGAAAAGGGTCCCACACTTAATTCACAACAATCCCTCGTAGTCACGTGGATTTATCCAGGCATGTCACCTCGTCATGGTGCATGCGGGCCCATCCAATCAAGACTGGAAACTTTAACAAGGGAAACTTTGGTGCTTCAACACTTCGACACTTCGATGCTTCAACCACCTTTCTCTACTCGCAAATCCTCCGGAGTCCCGAAACCATGAAATCCTACCACGTGGCTCTGACCTTCGACCGTTTTAGAGCTTGCGTATTAGCACTCCAAACACCCGGAGTTCCTAAGTCCCAAACTTCCGAAGTGGGTCCCTCTTGTGTACGTGGTGTTCTGCATGGGTGTCCCTACTACCATCTTCCACCTGGAAAATATGTGTCGATGATGCCACTTGACACATGGTACCCAACTCTCCGATCCTATACCATATATGATGAGTCAACAGGACACGTGTCTTAGCCACGAGATAACACGTGACTTCTTGGTTATGTGATCAGACTTCCACCATGTACGTTGGACATGTCAGCTGCTGATGTCACTTTGGCCTTTGACCTTCAGGAAAACTCCACACTTTTCATTTTAAGATTCCCAAAGTGGGATTTCGTCGGAGTGTCGAATAATGATCAAACAACCCACATCTCTCCCATATTTCACTCTTTTTGATCCATCGACTGACAAGGATTCATGGCTTCGATCTCTCGTGATCCACGCGATCCTAATCCTTTAGTCACGGGGGGTAACCAATTATTAGGGTCATAAGGTAGAATGGACGCTTATTGTCGATCATCCCTTCCCCTTACTCTATCCTTCCACTAACACTCAATCTAACGATCAAGAATTATCCCGAAGGATCCTTAGATCTATGACCCACGTTACTTCACGAGTCTGGCGTTCAGAGATTCCTCCTGCTTTAAACTCTTTTACACCTAGAGTGGGTCAATGGGATTCCAAAGTCAATAAAGGTATCGGGTGTTGAGGAAAAGATATAAAATGATCTTACTCAAGCATTTTCAGACTCTGCTTGGCTAAATAAAAGTAGACAAGAATATCACCCTATTTTTATAGCCAACAAAAATAACATCCTAACTCACAAGTATTAATTACGAGTGCCTAGGCTAGTCTTTTATTAATGAAAATCTTACTGGAAATTTACTTTTTATGCAATTTTCTAAACATATGAGTTGCTGAAATAAATGTAAAGATAGAAGTAAAGTCACCAAGATGATAAACAAGACATATGAGACATAAAGCAATCCTTTATTTCATTCAAATTCACCCAAGAGTCATTTTATTTACAAAATCTCATGCATAAATTTTGGACCAAAGTCAAACTTAGACATCCCCAATAGAACATACAAAAGGACCTCTAACAAAAAACCAAAACTGAACTCTAAAAGCTGGATCAACTTGCCACAGATTTCTTCCCACTCGACTCTACGCGATAGCCTTTATCAGTCATGAAAATTAATTCACTAACAGATAATTCTACACAGACTATCAAAGATAGATCAACACCTCTGAAAAACAAGTGTCTGAATGATGTGATTCAACCCTGAATATTGTTGTCTACAATAAGACCCTGCTATCATAAAATAGAATTAGGCTTGTGATGAATAAATGAATGAATGAAAATGAAACTATCTCAGCATAAACTCAAAAAGAAAACCTTAGTATGCTTCTGCTTCTATCCTCCTCCTATTCCTCCCTTTCCTTTTGCTTTTAACAAATTAGAATTAGTTGAAGTAGTTGAACCAACTAATTTGTTAAGTTAATTAAAAGACTCAACCAACTTTAGTTAGGGGAAAAAGTAATAATCATAATAAGGGTTATAATTAAATAATAACTAGTAGGTGGGACCCCTTGTGACTCCCATTAGTTCTTAAAAATCATAACATACTAGTCAATTAAGCAAAAACACACCTCCTTGTGACTCCCATCAACATATTCACTTTTGGCAATTTAGCTCATGATATTTGAAATTATTTAAAAAAAAAATTACTCATATATCCAAAATAAAACATGTTGTCCAAAAATTCCCGAAGTCAACTGTCATCAAGAATAGATAAAATAAAAATCAAAAGCCATATTTCTCACTCTGAGATGCAATCTTTTCTTGATTGTTGTTGTCACCCTTCGATTTTCCTGAATTTTCCTTTGGCTGCACTGATCCTTTAGGCCTAATCTCGTTGATCACGTGGGAACTATTGTAACCTAGGTCTGCATCCCCTTCCTCTCCTCTCGTTTAAACCTGCCTTCATCAATTTTTCCTTTTTCTAGTTGGTTAAGTTGTTTTCCCATTACTGAGTGAGTTGGTTCTTGTTTGCTTATCCCTTGTTTGAGTCTTTGCGCATTTCATTTTCTGTCTTTCTTGAAGGAAGAAATATATGTCGTATTTGGTTCGAATTACTTGTCATCATGTTTTCCGTGGATTAAGCTCACCACAGGTCGACCAAGAATTTTTGTATGCATAGGGAAGACCCGTAGACAAATGCAACGATCCAGAGCGATCGATTTCAGGCTCAGATTGTCAAAAAAACGAACAAAGTAAGTTTCAATAGTCAAGATTCATCAAGCCAATCATATATCAATAACTCTCGTCCATTCGGGTTCCAGAATCGCGCAATTTTTAATATCAAGTTTGAAGCACTGAGTTCATGAAGACCCGAAGCCTCCGAAGAGCCGAAGAGACAAAGTCATGAGAACCTGACACGTCACTTCGACGATTTTCCTCCGGGAGATTTTTCATGCTTCACATTTGAAACTCCCGAAGCCCAGATTTTCGAAGAGAATCTGGATCGTTCGTCGATCACGACATGCAGAAAAAGATCATTCACTTTGGGGATTTTCCTCTGAGATATTTTCAGGTTTCACATTCGAAAGTAACGAAGAACCAAAGACCCAAAGTCCCAAAGTAAATCTAGACCATCCATTAGACATGACACATGGCGACAGATCAATTACTTCGGTGATTTTCCTCCAAGAAGTTTCGAAGCACTAACATTTTAAACTCCTGAAGCCCGAAGTGCCAAAGCATGTGGAAACCAACAGTTGAGACACGTTGCACACTCATGAGGCAGGACACGTGGCATTCATCTCAAGTCATTTGGTTGTGTCATTTTCCCATTTCCACGTGACACGTGTTACCATTATTTCCAAGACACCTCAGCAGTCGTGACATCATACGACATCAGACTGCCACATCACTTTGGCGATTTTCCTCCGGGAGATCTTCACGCTTGACATTTGAAATTCCCAAAGCCTGGACTTCCGAAGTGAAACTGGACCGCTCATCCATCATGACACGTGGCGACAAATTATTCACTTCAGATATTTTCCTCCAGGAGATGTTTCATGTTTCACGTTCAAAACACCCGAAGTCCGAAAGTCTGAAGTGAATATGGACCATTGATCCCAAGTCAATGAGAACCGCCGGTCCTTGCAGCAGGTAAACGTCACCTAGATCTCAGATTGTAATCAGATTGACGACTATAGTTCATTGCGAGGACACAAACTGCCAGGACATTAATTTTCTAGAGCGGTCCCGCAATTTAAACCATGGTTTTGTTGGAAGGGTCATGGAAGCTTGTGGGGGGTTACTGGCCCAAAGGCGGTCTGGATCCAAACCACCCTCATCATCTCCCGCAATCACTTGCTTGAATGATGTCATATCACTGCGTCACCTCACACGTCATCTCCCCTCATCCCACTCACTACTCTCTCTCCTCTCACCAGTCGACACTTGTCCTCCGTTAACCCCCCATGTTGATCTCCATCAACAGTGGCCCACCTCTCCAGATTGACAGTCCGAGCAAGTGGTTTTCCCATTGCGGGCCCTACATAACGTGATGGCTCCTCAAGAACTTAGACCCCCCCTCTCTAATCCGCTTACCACCTACACCCCCCTCTGAGTTCCTCTCAGGTTGTTTTTCAATACCGCCCCCTTCCGCCTTTCGCCACTTGTTCGCCACCTGTATTCCTCACTACTCATCTACCCTCGCATCCATTCATCTCATCTCTCGATTGGATTCTCGCCTCCATGTCTCCCCTCATGTCTGATGGGATGACAACCATTCCAGCGCAACTATTTCACAAGTACAGATGGAAGTTGATGGGGTCAATATAGAGTGCACTTGGCTTCCAAAATCTTAGGCATAGACAGAGATCTACGTCTTGGTCACAGGTTGACGTAGATTAGTTCCAGAAACACTTTAGCAATCTCTTCTCATGCAGTCATTTGTCTCCAGTGGTCTCCAACAACTTGCAGACATGCCATCATTCAACGAATATCTCTGCTCTTTCACTTCAAGGCCTACTTCCAACCACTCAGTTCCTCCAACACATGCATCAGTTCTTTCGTAGAGACAGTAGTAGTTTTATTTGATTAAGTCCAGCATTTTCCTAGATTAGATGCAAGAGTAGTCTTATGTGTGTGATAAGAGACACTCTTGCTGATTAATTCCAGTATCTTAGTGAAGTTAATATTTTGTTTTATGAACAGTTCCCTAGATGGAGGTCTCAGTCTCCTAAGGACGAGAGCCTCTGCAACCCTTTTAAATAGTTAGTTTTTGGGTATTATAAGGGTCATATTTTTTTAGGAAAGAATAGCAATACAACAGACTAGTTGGACCCATTTTATGCACAGATTAAATATCTCTACCTGGTGAACATACTCTTGATGACAATGTTTCTTTCAAATCTTCATGTGTTTTCATTCTTATCTTGAATACAGTTTTTTATTTGTGCAACATACATTTCATTTCCTTTCAACTATTGTATAACTTATTTTTACTGATATGCAAGCTATCAAACAACTAATTCTTTGTTGAAGATTTGTTTTCTGCAACTTTGTGGGATTTATTGTGTTTTGATACATGTTTGATGTCTTGAAATGATATTTTAAGTATTGAACTTCTTGCAACAGATTATTCATTGAGTATTTTGTTGTTTCTCTATGTTTTCTATTATTTCACTGATCTGTCATTAGTGTTCCATCAGCCAAGGAGGGCCCTCATCCATATTGTTCTGCCAACCCAACCTTGCCTTTGTCTTGATAGAATAACCCTCTGACCAACCATAAAAAACTTAAAAGAAGCAATCATTCTAAACTGATAGGTGGCCTAGCTTTTCCCTTTAGCAGTCAGGTGCAGAATTTAGGACCAACAGGAACAATCATCCCTCAAATGCATCCGAGAAGAGATAGATTTGTCAGAGCCATTGGAGGGTGAGGAAGGGGCAGCAATGGATTTTCCTTTGTCAAGTGCATGGTGGGCCTCGATTTTCAACCTTTTGCTTGCATGAGAGGACTGCACTGGTGAGTCAGGGGAAGCTTGGACAACTGGGTAAATAGGTAGAGGAGCAGGTAGGGATAAATTAGGCCAGCTATGATGTTGGGAGACTGTGAGGTGGAAAATCTCTTTCCATCCATCATTTTCAGGGACCTCGGGTTACAATGAGACATGAGGAGGCACATGGATACCAGGGGCCTGCGGAACTTGGAAAGGAGGCCTTTCGGGCTTGGGTTGGACCACTCCTTGCCCAATCCAATTGAAAAATATGGCCTGAAAGAACTGGCCAAGCTCTTGTGAGTCATCATCAAAATGTATGGAGAACCTTGGCCTTCTTGGGCCTCTGTTCCAATTACCTCTCCCTCTGCTTCCTTGATCATGGATACCTTGGCTGAAAAAACGCATTCCTGCATACATGATTGATTAGAAAATAGCGTTTGAAATAACCATACATGACAATTCTTAAAATATGAAATACATTTGGCTCAACGACGTATCAGACTCATGCAATCCAATCCATACAATTTTTTTTACTGTTTATCAATGAGCAAGGGGTGAATAAAGGGTCCTGGGATATGTGAGGGGTTTTTATTAAGCGAAACATGATATGATGAAGGATGAAAACATATACGATTACTTCTCAAGGACAAAAAAAATCAACTGTAACCCAAAGAAAACATCATTATAGTTCAACCAAGACACTGCTACTGCCAAACTGCTTCAACACAAAATTTTCCTTGACTATAATTGATTTTAGAACAGGGAGTGAAAAATGAATGTGGGAAGGTGATGGGGTTGTAATTAGCGAAAAATGAAATAATGGTGGGGAATGAGAGCAGGTACTGTTCACAAAATTAATCAAGTAATCCATATAGTCATTCTGTTAAAAGGAGATACACCAACCAAACGATCATAACAATCACTGTGTATTAGCTAGTTCATTGTTCATAGTCAAATATCTAACACTATTCCATCAAAAAGACAATATGCATTCCACAACAATCTGTAAGGGAGTTATGTTCCTTTTATTTATCCAATTTTCATCTTATAACAATTCTCAAATGTATAATAGTAACCATTTCCACTCTGTTAATCATCAGAATCAATCACTGCCACACATTTCTTCAATCATCAAATACACCCAAAGTCGTGTTTCAAAATTGCAATTAAGTTATAATGTCACTACAATTGGGCCTTTCATTTAAATGCATGACAATCTTTAAACATCCATAATGTAAGTCAACCCAATAACCCAGATTTAATTGTAAGACCCTGACTCGTCGTTTAAACAGGCAAACAACAACCACCATTCCAACACATGCTATGCACAAAATAATTCAATCATGCAAGTGTAATCCTGTCATAGTACAAGCCCAATTCAATGTGACTCTAAATAATCAAATTGTTGGGCTATCCATCCAACACAATGAGGTATCCACAACATGCCTGACTTATAATACCATAATTGAATTGCAACAAGTCGTGCTTAAAAATCTGTGACTATCTCTGAGGGTGCAACCTGAAATTATCCATATCATACACAGTGGGCAGCCATCCAAAACACCACGATGCGACATTCCCATTTTACAATTCTAAACAGACAGTCACAATATTAACTTAACCAATCATGTCAAGCTATCAATCTAATATAGTATTGCTTCAAATTAATCAAACTGCAATCAACCATGTTGTGTAAAAACTCAGGCTCATCCCTAACGATGCAATCAAATAATCATAACACATACATTGGATGGATTTGCTATAGTCATCCTGGTTGCAATAACCATTTAGCCCCCAAAAAACCTCATAGTTATAATGGCCATTTATTCCTGATGTAGGAACACCATATAGAAAAATGCACTATGTGTGTACATCATTTAACAATTGCAACCAATGACGGGTTTAACATGCCAATGATCTTCAATGAAAAATATAATGACTGTGTATTTTGAATTGTCCAATTAACAATGCAGGGTTTACCCATTGTAATAACACAGGCAGTGACTAGATACCAGAATCAACATGATTGTCACATGACCAACTAGGCGGGCCTATACTCAATTTAGTTGAATATATACAAACATCCAACAATAACCAAGTAGTAAACTCGTCAGGCCACACTAGTATTCTCTTATCAACCCTCAGACCTGTAGAGTTAAGGGTTTGCTCTGTGACCAACACGGGGAAAGCTATAGCCAACTCCTTTTAATGGTGAAAACCTCTAAGACCAACAGTGCATAGATAGAGAGAACCACAATTTATTCGTGAACATGTAACAAATCCCATGATAGGAGGGATATAAGAGAGGAGTAAGGCTCTAATTCAGTCTGGTAATGATACTTAACACACGCAGGGTATAACCCTTGTGGCTCTCTAGTCAAACGACCACGATGACGAGGTAAATACAGGGCTGAGAAAGAACCAAATAAACCATAGTGCAACCTTTAGTGGTGAAAACAAACCAATGCTCAAGTGAACAACGCAGTGACACAGAATGCCTCCAACCATTAAAACCCATAAACACCAAAGACTAGATATAGCGATGTGAATGTGTGAGGACAACCAACCACCCAAGACCAAACAAAAACCCTCCAACTCAACCAATGAGGATAACAGAGAGCCCTTATGGCTGCTAACACCCAGGATGACCAACAACACTATGACTTCAACATTATTGGAGAGAAAACCATCAACGCTTCATTCCAAAATCACAATTTTACACAGTTGCATTACCTAAATAAAGCACAAACTAATACACCTGAGCCAATAATCATTTCATAACTAGAGAAGACTCATGAATGGCCAAAAAAATACATACCTGTGATCCAAGCACCTTAAAACTTCAGTTGGTCGAGCGATTCCTTTCTGCTAAGAAATCGGAGCATAACCACAACAACAAGGTTAAACAATAGCTTGACTAGGGTGGCAGACAACGGAAGGAAAAAGGGTGACGTGAAATCAAAGCACTTTGCCTCCACCCACAACTCATTTACTCCTTAGTACATGCCAACAAGCTATTCATTAACACCATTAATTTAAACCATGCATTGGAATATGCATCTGTTACTTGTCAAATGCACCATCCACATCATACATTCCATTTCCAGCTTGACCATATTGCATATCAACTATATAACTAAAAACAAATCGCATAGCTATTAACTTAGTAGCTAGGATAACAACAATCCATTAAAAATCGATGCATATAGTATAGCATATAACATAGTTTAAATTCCCCCCTTTGCATTTGTTGCATTTCTTTTCATTTCCTTCCAATTGCTTGTATGCGTTATTGTTTTTTTTCAACTGCCTTTTATGTATTGTTACTAACTGTTGATTAAGGTTGGTTGTCATTGATGTCAACCCTTGAAGAAATCCCCGTAGCACAAAGGTTTAGGTAATGGACCCAATATTGTTTGATGTAAATATGACTCATTATTGTTTTGTCATGGTTGATAAGAAGTAAATATGAATGAACTCCAAAGTGGTCCCCTTATGGTGAAAGCCCTCACGGGAAGACGCTTTGTGGAGTAAG